>JAGVSP010000578.1:0-64469 GCA_022494985.1 Micrasema minimum
GACTTTAATTCCAATGTGAAGGTTTTCATAGAGATAGCTTAAATCGCATTTGTTTTGTCATATTTATATGTCGACTTTATATATATTTATATTAAAATATTAATACTGCATGACGTTTGGAATATTAACCATTAATGATGCGTAATTATTATATTAATATTACTGAAAATACATTTTATTTAATATGAATCATTATTCTGCATAAACTAGCTAAATTATAACAATAATAAAAGTACGTATTTGTATCGAATGGCATGTTATTCATTCTCCCCTATTCATAATTAAAACCTCCTATTAACATTGCATAACCCAAACCTCGCTATGTCCTTTCAACCATTAAAATTAGTAACGCAGTTGTTAATTTTCCAAAATATTAAATACCTAAATATGTTAATAATAAATTTAAATTGTTAAATTATTTTGTTAATTTCCTGCAAAATCTAAAGTGTTGGGTTACGATAAATATGCTGTTAATCATCGTTATAAATTTGAAAATAATAAAAACTGTTTTTCCATATTCAAAATATGGTAATAACATTTACTATTACATACATTTATCTTAAAATATTATATAATTTTAATCATCATCATACCATATCCGCTCCCTGTAGAATATGGATTCCATAATCTGCCTCCAAGCCCAACGATTGGCCGCCAGCCCAGGTCAGGTCCACGTCCCGCAGTTCTGACGCAAACTGCCGACGGAATGTCAACATTGGACGTCCATAATTTAAATACACAGCTTAAATAGTAAACCTCTCAAAAAGTGTCATTACATAGTAAAATCTGTAAAAGAATCCAATTTAAAAATATGGTAGAATAATTAAATAGACATCACGGATGAAATAAAAACAATAAAATATTTTTATTTTTACTTTCTTTTACACAATATGATGTGCTAAAAAATGTATTTCATTTGGTTCCTAGCTAGCCTAGTCCAGACTATGGCCGAGAATCGGTGAGAACAATGGCCGAGTAAAAACAACTCAAAAAATACCAGGAAAAATCGAATCTACACTACTCGTGCACTCTCGGCGAGAATATAGAGGAACCCATTAAGAAATCTCAGTATGGAAAAAGCTAATTATCTAAGAACAAAGGCAAGTTAACACAATGTTTGTAGCACTCACTTATTTAGTTTAAAACAAAAGTGTATAAAAAGGCAAGTATTTAGTTTACTTAACAAGGAACATTTAATTGTTGTCACAATACAGGGTGTAACAAAACTCGATGTACAACCCGAAAACTGGTGAATCTACATCGTATTTGGAGACGATTCTGTAATATGACTTTTTAATCTGAGCTTGAAATTTTTTTTTCCTCTCAAAAGTATGGCAAATTAAGTAAAATTGCTCAAATTTCTTTATTAAAACGCGTTTTTTTTAATTTTGCTTTCTTTGTGGATAGTATTAATTGGACTAAAGAGCTGATATTTGATAATAATTTGCAAAAAAAAACGAAAAAAAAATCTATTTCGTACTCAATTTTCTCGAAAACAAGGGTCAAATCAAAAAATTTTATTCCACAAAATTGACTCCAGATATGATGTAGATTCACTGGTTTACCGCTTGTACATCGAGTTTTGTTACACCCTGTATATCTAAACTGATCGTAGTGATGTCTGGATCCTCCTTAGCTTTGATTCCCGCCATACAAGATGGCATTTCAACTTGACACCCTGAGAGTCAAAAAACCACATCTTCAAAAATCATTTTTCAGGGGACGCATTTTTGCGTACGACGTTTTGCGAAAAAAACTATGATTTTTAGAGATGGCTTTTTGTCTCTCATGTGCCAATATATCTAAATGCAGATTTATCGCATTTATAAGCGTATAATTTATAATACGACGTCTATCATTAAATTAACACAGATTTTAATGATTGATGTCATATACCTACGAGTCATAACTGCGATATATCAGATACATATACATCGGTGGTCCCAGTGCAGGTGCAGAAATACATAGTATATCCTAACTTAGTAGTGAATACGTTGGTTACAATATACTAGACCCGGGTTTGATTCCCTGGCATTGGAACCGAAAAATGAAAAAAGAGAAATATTTTTTTACACATGGAAAAAATGGGTTTCTTAACCTTATTTGGTTTTTGTGTAAAAATTGCCTAAGTACGTTTCACTGTAAAAAAATTGGAAAATTGAGCAGGATAGGAGAAGGAGGAAAAAATGAGAAATTTATATGCGCGATGGAAAGTATTGAGTACGTGATTCGTGAATGTGCGGTGGAATGATATTTTCCCCTAGTAATGGAGTTGTGAAATATGTAGTCAATCTAATAATAAAAGTACATTTTCTTACGAATAATATTACAAGAATATGACAGGAAAATAACCTAATATAATGTCCCGATTCCGATGTCGCATATGACATTGATAATATGGAAGTGAAATGCGAAGGTTTCAGAGGAATTACATTATTCTAGTCTTTTTGTAAATATTATCTTCATCATCAATCCATTTCCGCTCCTTATGTAAAGCATATGAAATCCATAAACTGCCTCCAAGCTAACCAATCAGTCACCAATTGCTCTCAAGACAGGTCCACGTCGCGTAGCTCCGACGGATTATCATCATTGAAAAATGTGACAAAAAATAGATATTACAGGTAGGTAAATAAAAAATGCACTATATTATCCTTTGTGAGAAAATCGAGAACGGTTGTATTCTATTCTAGTCCTCTTAAAGATTCTTTTGAAAAAAATACTATATTGACAGAATCAACGTCAAAATCGAAGTCATGCCAGAAGTTGGAATAGGAGTCTAAAGCTAGTATAAAGACAAATTGAGGAGTCTAAGACAGATTTTTTACAATTATCATATATGCACATCAGATATTTTTTATTTAAAAATTTAAAATTCGGAAACGTAATAACCACAACATTGTATTCGTAAGTATTATTTGTTTTTCCAAAAATAATGTCATTTTAACAAAACAAACAAACAAAAACAACAACAAAACAACAACAAAACAACAACAACAACACAACAAATCTTCCCATCCTCGCATCCTTCAATGAGTTGATCGTTCCAATAAATATATTTGTTTTATTTTTATATCCCTACAGAGATGAGGTAGAATATTTTCAAATTCAGGAATATATTCGAGCGTTTACAGGGCTTATTACCTGTCATTGGCTGGGTTAAGTGGCCACTTTATGTACTACAACATTCCCCACTCCGCTTATTAGCGAATATCCACAACAGGTAACATTTTTGATTTAGTACAAATGTTACGAATCGAGAATCATCCACCAGCGAGTTGAAAGCTCCATCTATGCATTGATCTGCAGGCGATTACTAGTACTTAATTTAACTCGCCAGAAGAGTTTTAATCCCAAAAATAAAGTAACTTACTTATAAATACTTCTATATACCTTAACGCTCGAATACATATCCATATTCCTGAATTTGAAACAATTCTACCTCATCTCTGTAGGGATGTAAAAATAAAATATATACGTACTCCCGTCTTGGGATAGAATCCAGATTTCTGTATTTAAGTATTTGAACACGCCCAAAATGTTAATATAATAAATTTTCGAATACGTCTACATAGCATATCGATAAATTTGACTTGTAATCACAATAGGTGTACCAATGCAGTGCCCTATGCACCATTTGGTGCGGATAAGAGAGAGTAGTAGTAGTAATCACAATAGCCTTCCCTTAAACAATAATAATACATACACCTGTTAAAACCAAATATATTATGTACATTCCTACATTTTTCCCTTTACGATCCTGTGGTACAAAAAACTTATTTACTACTAAGATATCAAAATGACCAATTATCTTTGATCTAACAATGCCGAATCAGACCAATTCAGTGAATAAATTATTCATATCTCTTTGTCAATACTCGAAATGGCAGATATTTGCATGTTTCATAAAACATTATTATATTGGTACACGTGAATAAGAATAATAAATTGCGTATTATTTTTTTACTGTAAATGCCTACTCTTGAACTAGAAAACTCAAAGAATAATATGATTAATATTTTTTATTGACATTACTTGGTGGAATTCTATGATTAAATTATGAATATATCACTAATTAAAGTTAAAGTGGAAGTGTACCAAGTATTTTTTTAAACTTTAATTAGTTAAATATTAATAATTTAATCAAAGAATAATACATACTTGTATTTACTATTGATTTCCGATTTCAGGTGAGTATTGGAAACAAAAGTTCAAATGCTTTTAAAAAATATATTTATAGATTTAATACCAAAATCCAATATATATAAGAACGTAGGATATTGTTATTATAAAATTATTTATTTATGAAAGAAAGAATTTGTTCATATTGCTCTGATGATATATATTGTGTTTTTAGCCTAGGTGTTTTGTTTTTAAAAAAAATATTATGGGTTTTTGTCTTACTCAAGGGGGTTTTCAAGATATTAGTGATAGGCTAAATTGGCACTCCACGTGCATGGGTTTAAAAATCAACACTGATAAAACCAACAACAGCTCGTGTCAAGATGCCGAGATCCCCCTGGCTTTGTTGGGACAAGTCATCAAAAGGGTCGAGAGCTTCAAATACCTGGGAGCGTACATGACAGAAAACGGAAGATTTCAGAAAGAACTGGGAGTGCGGCTTGGGTGCCGCATTCAACAGGATGAAAACTGTCTGGAGATCGGATGTTTACTCGGTTAAAAAAAAATACCGCCTTTATAACGCCTGCATCACACCTGTTCTCCTCTATGGCTGCACATCATGGCACCTAACCAGGGCCCAAAATAGCAGACTTCTGAGTTTTAAGAAAAGGTGTCTTAGAAGAATATTAAGTGTGCGGTGGTTTGACTTTGTAAGAAGTAAGGCAACGGATGCAACATCCCTTGGTTTGTTCTGTCATCCGGCGTAGGCGTTTTGGCTGGCTAGGCCATCATATACTACGATGCCTCCCGAGAGCCTTAACCATGCTTGCCTATTTTACAAGGCATCAGGTTCTCGGCGTCCTGGACGTCCTGCGAGGTACAGTTTTCTGAACAAGAAAATGTACAAGAAACTGTACAGTTTTCGATCCCGTGTAAAGTGCGCATTTCAGACATACTATTCGATATATATTTGGAAGAGTATCAAATAATATTAATTTATTGAAAGTGAATTTAAATTTAAATTTTAGGTGAAAGATTCACAAAGTTTAAATATTATAACTACTAATACTCTCCCTTACCCGCCCCAATGGAGCGCCATTCAAGGCATATGAAATATTTTTGATGTAAAAATCAAATTTAAATACATTTTCATATTAACCACTATCGGGAATCGATCCCGCGACTTATCGCATGGCAGTCCAATGCGCCACCGCTAAACCACGAGGCAGACAATATTTAAAGTATCAAACCGTATTTTCGTATGCTTTCAATTATAAATTGCTTTTAAAAAGTTTAGCATGGGAAATATAAAAATAACAAATATGCGACTGGAAATATAGAAGTATTTGGGAGAGGGATCTTGAATAATAATTATTAATTCAAGTTTATTTGACAACACCCCACCCCCGAGATATTAAAAAACCGTTTAAATGTAATAATATGACGTGTCTTATGCCAGGGATCGTTTGTCTGGAGGAGAGAGGAGGGTATTAGCCGAACAACCCTTAAAACTTCGTTCACAAATCTTTTATTACTTTATTTCAACCCCAAATCGGAAGAAAGTTTGGCAGTAATTTGTATGTCTCCGCGGGCAGCCCTCGTTCTTACTATTAGCCAGACTTCACAGTGGGTACCGAGACCGTTACATAAAGCAAGGGAAGTATTAACGGACAAAAATGTAAAGAAATTCCCAAACAAGAGAATGCAAGGAAACCTCCCCTAGTGAAGTAGAGAACTCGCGAACTGTCATTAAATTCGTGATGCATTATAAAATAGTTGTGGAATTAAAACTTCTAAATAAATGCTGCTCCAGAGTATTTAAAGGAGATTTTCATTCCAGATAAACTAGCTGAAAGACGAATCATACTTCGATCAACTACAGACTAACTAACCATCACGCCATTTCCCCGAAGGGGTAGGCAGAGAGGATAGAACGCCACACCACTCTGTCCTGGCACACTTCTCTTGCTTCCTCCACATTCATACATCTCCTCATGCACGCACGTCGATTATTCCGACTTCTTACATGCCCACTTTCAAGCACTTGTTTTACTTGATCATGCCATGTCTTTCTCGGCCTTCCTCGACTTCTACATCCAGGCACAGTCGCATCATATATTTTTTTAGCCGTTCTTTCATCATCCATTCGCTCTACATGACCGAACCAACGTAAAAGACCTTTCTTAATTTTGTCGATGTCGTTTAATGCCGATCAGCAATCAGCGCACAACATTTGGGGAGCGTGTTACACAATATAGACTATGTTATTAGTAATGATTTTAATCTAAATGTTATAACAACAGAAAATCATAAAATTACTGATCATTGTATAATTGAAATAATATTGCAATGTGCCAACTCAAAAAAAGATGACCTTCATATAAACCGAATCTTTAAATATGATAAAGTATCATTTGTGGAGAAATTAAAAGAAAAACAGTGAATAAATCTGTGTGAACTTCCATTCGAAAAAAAAGGAAAAAAAATTATATCAAATATGAAACAAACCATAGACACAAGTATACCCGAAATAAAAATAACCACCAACAAACAATACAATTTCATAACATAATATGCAACAAGAGGTTCAAAAAATTAAAGATTAGAAAAGAAAAGAAAAACTATGTCACAGAATGAATGAGGAGATGCCAGATGAATTAAAAAATGAACAAAATTTTAAGTTATTCAAGGCTAAGTGTAAAAAATATATATGTGAGAAATATTAGTGTAGATATTATATCATGGCTAAATTGAATTAATAATAATGATAGGATAAGAATAGTTAGGAAAAAACTAAATTAAGTGTAATGTAAAATATATTAGTCAAAGTAAAAAAATATATTTACTAAATAAATATAATAATAAAAAATATATTTTTTATGAAATTTGTATCAAAATTATTTCTTCATTCTTTTAATATATTTCCCTCAAGATAAAACAAAAATTACATTGCAAAACGAAAATTGTATTATTTTATGTATTTTCACTATAAAATTATTTTTTTAAATTGCTCCAGAAGGAGTAAACCCTGTAATGTATAATTCCGCCTTGAGGCGGATCTCATAGAAGCGGCTTTTCCGATAGTAGGTATACAAAAATAATCAAGAATTGCTGGACGGTACAGCTTTTAGGACTGCTTCACTAGAAGTAAAGGAATAGATGAGGCTGCTGCCGCATTTACATTCTTCTTATTATTATTATGGATAATTTTATATAGCGCCGTTTTCGTATAAATATACCTCAAGGGCGCTTTAAATATTGAATTTAACGGCTTGGGAAATTTAAAGTGAGTGAAAACTTAATTTCTGAGTAGAACATACCATTATCAAAACTAATCAAAAGATTTTGAGATTATAATATAGGTCTTAAGTTTCTTTCGAAACCTCACTTCACTCTCACAGTTGCGCACTTCTGGTGGGAGAGCATTCCAAGCCACAGGGCCCGCAACCGCAAAAGCGCGCTCTCCAAATTTTGTGCACTGATTACGGATCGGTACTAAAACCCTGCCTATAGCTAGTTGTTGTCAGTTGAATCCATAATATTTAGTAAAATGCAAGCGAAAAATTACTTTGGAAGTGATCGAAATTTGAAAAATGAAAAATGTTAATTAATTATAGAAATGCAACGACTTTAGTAATTCCCTTACCATAACATACTTCTACCTTCTACAACTTCCGGAACAGGCCATAAAAATAAATGTAAAATTATCCTTTTATCATAAATAAATTAAATAAACAGAAAGTTCTCAGAATATCACTCTGAATATTACAGAGTTAATTGATTTAACACGTTCAAGCACAGGTACAGGTCTGTCTTCAGGCCGAGTTAATATTTACACCGAAAAAAAATCTGACTGCACATTTGTACTTACTTCTGACAAATAACCACCTCAAGCTGAATTCAGTAAATTAGCAAAAAATAATGCGTTAGAGGGTTAAGGCTTTAAGTACGTAGTAGGTACATACAAACTCATTAGTTTTTATGTGTTGTTAGTTTTAAAACAAAATATTTTCATAATAAATAATACAGTAAGAAAGTTTTGGGATTTAGTTTTTACACAAAATTCAAATGCATTAGTAACTTACAACTTACAACCAAACGATTATTTATTTTTATGCATTTTGAATCAATGACGAAGATTCAATACCGACCCCAAGTTAAAAGTCGTTCCCTTTTAAATATTATAGAAATAATATTTGCATAACAGGCAATCGAATTTATTCCTTTTGAAAGTCCATCCATAGTCTGGGAACTGCAAAACTGCAGTAACAATGATTTAGCTTTACAAATGCATTTCTGTTGGGCATATTAACATGCAGTCGGGAATGTAATACTGGCGAACAATGGCGTCTGCGAATCTAGATTTTCAGAAGTTCAACTTCTCAGAATATTTCAAGAAGTGACGGTACGTTCATAAAATTTTAATTGCCATGTTATTCGACTTAAATTTATTAGACAAAAGGAATTACGAAAAGTGTTCGGTTATATTGTTGAATATAACTCCAAAAGATTGCTTGCTTTTTCAAATGTTTATATATGCCGTATAATGAGACAATAAAATTGATATTCTTAAAACATGTCTATAAATTTGACCAACAATAATACCTGGCATACCTTGAACACGATTGAATTAACAGCTTGCTGTAGAGCGGTAAATGGAAAGTTGTTTTAATTATCTTAATTAAATATACCTACTAAATTCACAAATAAGAAAGTAGGCAAAAACAGGAGCAGATGTTTCATCATATTTAATTTCACGAATTGACACAAAATATGAACAGAATATCATGTTTTGTGGTTGTGGTTTGTATAAGAGAATAAACAAGAACAAGTGTTGTTGGTTTGTAGTTGAATTGAAATATTACAGAATTAATTTCATTAACGTTCATGTAGTTACTTTAACTGCCTGTAATTTAACGAAGGTTAACCTACTTTAATTAACTTTATGCTAGTATTCCTATTTGTATTTCTTGTATTTTACTCAATACACTATTGTTTAGGTATGAAAAAAATCGCATCTGTAATAAAATTTGAGTGCTTAAACTGATTTTTCACAAAAATGCTGTAAAACCAACCAAAACTTTCAAATACCAACCAAAACTTCCAAATCTCAACGATTGTATTACCTACATGAGATATTTTTGAGTTTTCTTAGATTTCGTTAAAAGCATTTTTTAACAAGTTGATTGTTTAAAGAGAAGCTGATTGACAATATAAAATGCTATCAAAATGACAACCTCTTGAGAAGACATTACTAATGCGCATACGGGACAAAACAATGCACAGTTTCTTGTTCAGAAAACTGAACCGTCTGTCAAACGACATATTTTAAGCGCTATTATTGTATGTTTCCACTCAGAAAATTGTTAATATAGCTAATAATGGAAATATATTATTTGTTTTTTACGTTTTTAAAATCATTTAATATACGAATATCTACTTAAACGTTAACATAAATTACATTAACTGTCAGGTCAGCCAAACGTCACGCCGATCATTCAATATTATTCTATTCAGTTTTCGCTTTATACGGGACAGTTTGCAGACAGCACAAGAAACTGTACAGTCTTATAGACAGCTTATATACAGCCACATAAAGAAAACGTAGTGATACAGAAGTTATTGGAACTTTTTAATTTAGGGACGGTTATATAACTCTACTACCACAACTCTCCCTTATTCGCACCCAATGCTGCATAGGGCACTGCATTGATACATAAGTGCGGGGAATCTTGATAATTTGTTTCACGAAGGAAAGATTTTCAGTCTTACGCTTCAGCGCCAGTCCTATCATAACATGAGTTATTACTCAGGTACGTGATAAATTAATTAGGTGCCAAATAAGGCATAATGGAGTGTATGGACTTGGTGAACTAGGGGGGGCCAAGGAGACAGTGACAGGAGACAGACCAATATAGGAGACGCGAACTGGACATCTGCCTCCCAAGACAGAAGGCAGTAAGCTCTAAGAAGGCGTTGTCCCTCAACGTAACGTAGTCACGAGAAGAAGAAGAAGAGTGTAGGGTGTGTAGGTGGCCCAAAAATGTTAAATTTACCCTACACCTCAGGGCACTTGCTAAGTTTTTTACTTTAGTTGATAGTAGTAAAGTGCTAAAATTTCAATGTTCTAGGTGGAATAAAAGGCTATGCTCAACGTCTCCAAGGTTTTAAAATTTTTGTAATTCTCCCATATTGAAAAAAAAAAAAAAGAAAATTAGGAAAGAAATACCAAGAAAAATGTGTTAAAGAGTTGAAAAAATTAGAACTATCAATGGTTGTTTGTGAGGAGTTTTTTTATTCAAGTGATTATTTTGGACTTTTTGTGAAAATATGGCTTTGTCATCTACTATAACACGTCGAGCGGACTCTATATTCTTGATAGGTGTCAAAAATTTAGAACCAATATCTATATTTAATTAGTTACCATTCATCATGAATATTATACTATGAAATAAACTAATTTACAACTTCCCATGTAGTTATACTTAATTTAGAACAACCCTCGAAATGCCAGATTTTTTCATATTTTTCCTAATATTACATACCTTTGAGCACTGTCTTCCAATTAGAATACTAGCTTCAAACTTTACCTGAATACTTGTTTTACCACTGATAAAAAAATTAGTGGGTGCCCAGACATGTAAACTAGTTTTGAAATTTTTAATATATAATATGGGCCACACTACTGTGTAGTGTCGATAATAATATTTTCTGCATAGGTGCGTACCTTGCGAAGAGGTCCGAATGTGACGAAGAAAAACAAGTACTGGCGTATTATTTTTCATATCATTATGTCGCAGAATCACCAACCGGTATTTAGGATCTGTACAAACCGACAACCGACATTGCTTTCAACGATTACAGAGCAGCTGATCGCACATGTCTCGCGGTAAGAAAAAATCCGCATTCAGCCAAATCCAGGCGCATGGAAGCAAAAAAAAGTCCTTGGATTCTGAATAAAGGTCGCACCTTCCTGTTTCTATGGGAATTTCAGACTTTGGGGTGCATGAAAGAATAATATGAGAACTGTACTGTACCTCCATAGGGCTGGGCAGGTCTTTTTGTCCCTCTGCTGAGACCCGGGGACCCTTTGTTAGAGCCAGAAGTGGCAAAGTTAGCCACATCGATAGGAGAGAAGTTGGTAATAAAAGCAATTATTTTACCTGATGCGAGACAAAAGCTCTCTGTACAAAACACCGTTGTTTGGGAGTATTTCAACAAAAACTTAGACATTGACACTCGAGTTTATTTATGGCTCATTTAAATTCAGCGTTATTTAGTAATTTGTCTAAAAGATTTATAGCCATCCTATTATTGGTTCGAATTCTTAATACATAAAACTCTAAAATTCAAAAAACAAACTCCTTCCTTAGTACCGTTAAATACACGACTATAAAAAAAACTGTATGTAGGTAATCAATTTTTTTCTATTGACTAGCTTAGGAATACATAATTTGATTAATCAATATGTATCGCTTGATAATATTTTTTATAAGAGTATGCATAATAAATAGACAGGTGGTGCATGGGAAATATAATATGTTATTTATCATTAACTTTGTAAATCATTGTAAACTTTTTAAAAATAATATAAAAAATCACTTTGTTTTTTTTATTCACTTTTTAATTGAGTTATTACTAACTACTTTCGGTGCCGCCGTACCATCATCAGAGCTAATACAAAACTATTTGTATTTTATTGTTAGTTTTGAAGTTTTTTATTTTTTATTAAAAAAAATATATAAAATATGTAATTATATTGAATTAAGTACCTACATAGCAGTAAAAATGTATAAATTTAATAAATTTATAATTAAATACCGAATTCTTAAAAATGGTTTACAATTTCTGCCCATTATGAATACAAACATATACCAGGTGCAAGTACCTACATAGTGTATAAAGGTATCCTTCATTACATCAATGATCTGTCTGCTATTATTATTTGTGTAATATCGTTTGCGTAAAGTACGTCGTTACAAAAGCTCGAAAAATAGTCTAACTTTACAATGAAATAATTATTTATTGATTAGCTGAGTAGGTCTTACGCTTCAGAATCAGTCCAAGGTATCACATACTTGATAATGTTTCAGTTGAGTCAATAAGAGATTTCGTGTAGGTATGCTGGAATGCACTTTCAAAATAATAGTAATAATTCGGTTTTTTTAACCGAATAACCAAATTAATACTTTATTTATTTTATGCCAGTAGTTAAAGAATGTTTATTTGGAGTGTATGGGTTCCACAATTTGCCTTCGAGCTGAGCGATCGGCCACCAACACTCGTTCATATTTTCAAGTTACATTAAGTACACGTCCCGCAATTTTGACGTAAACTGACGACGAGTTTTCGTAATAAATAATATTATTGACATGATATTTTAATTATACTAAAAGATATATTTAACTAAATATTATTCGAAATAATCTGAAATTCGAATACATAGTCGATGGCTATAATTTAAAAGTCAAAAAGATTTTTTAAACGTTTTTGCAGAATAAGTTTTACATGGAAAAAATATTCTCAAATATTTTTATACATAATGCATTATAATTTAAAAATTAACCCAATATATGGTTTAAACATTTCATAAAATAAGCATATAATATGTTTTGTTATGAAAATATTAGTTTTCAAGTTTTTTTTATTATGTGTTTATGAAATGGCAAGCGGATTTTTCAATAAAAAAATACATCGGAACTAGATTTTAGAAAGATTTTTTATATCTCCCCCACCCCTTCCGTGGGGTTTGTGAGGGGAGAAGAATGAAACTAATCCTATTTTGCATGGGATCCTAGAGGTTAGGGTGTCGATTTATTACCATGACCCATGTGGATTTACGACTTCTATTTCAAAATGACATTTGTTTTGAAATCCAAATATCCGGGTGGTGATATTATTTTGAGAATTAGGTCGCGTGGTCCTTGTGGTAGTATAGGTTTAGGTAATCTAAATTTGGATCAAATTATCGACAGCTACCACACCACCCCGCTACAACCTAATTCTGATTTTCGCGCTTAAGGAGGTATAATTTTCTTGAACACAGATAGACAAAATATTAACTTAGTAGGTTTACATACATATCTAATATTATATTTGCTTGTCCGCCTTGTGGCATAGTGGTAGCGCGTTTGGCTTCTGCGCATGAGGTCGCGGGTTCGATTCCTGTAAGGGTAAAACATGCCCTAGTCCTAATTAGTAATTGGCCTAGTCTGCTCAAAGTACAGATAATTTTATAGTCTACTGCCAGGAGCTTAGGTTAAACAATCTCTAATTGTAAAGCGCCATTGAGGTGATATTTCACAAAAATGGCGCTTTATAAGTTGGCCGATTATTATTATTATTATGAACATATTTATTTACATAAATATTTCATGTGTGATACCTTGGACTGGCAGTGAAGCGTAAGACTGATCACCTTACCTTCATGTAATAAAAACGATTAAGATACACTGCACTTCCAATGCAGTGCCATATGCACCATTAGGAGCAGATAGTGGAAAGTAGTAGTCAGGTTATAAATTAATATTGGTATTAAAAAATGCATCACTGGCCACTTTTATTCCTAATTTACATCAATAAAAATATAATTAATTTATTCATTCATTTATCCGTTACTATGTCGAGTATATGGATTCCACAAACTGGCAAGCTAAGCGATAGGCCGCCAATTGCCGTAATTCTGATGTAAACTGCCGACATTTTGTCAGTAGTGCATACCTCGTAATATAGGCAAGCATTATTAATAAAGTTGTCCCACAAACAACTGAAAAAATAATGGTTTCATAAACTATCGTTTATTTAAAGTTAAGGGTAGATATTAAAAAAATGAATAGTTATCATTAAAGGAACCTATATTTAAGGAAACTGTTCAAATTGGACAAAGGTCCTATCTAAAATCTATAATTAAAACGGTAAGCCACAAAACAAGAAATACAGTAACATTTATAGTAGAACCACAAAAGAAGGCGCTGTCAATAAAGCGCCAAGTAATAGAGTTCTTTAATTGATCGAGAAAGTATCACAGTATACAAGAATCCGAGCAACAAAATCACGAAACAAGATTCCTCTTCTTAAATTTATCTAACTTAAAATTGACTAAGCCAGCGAAATTACTCCAGGGTAATTTCCATAGTTAAAGTTAAGCTCCGCAGACTTCAGTCCCAATAAAAATATAGAACTAGGAGTGTAGGGTACAAGGTATAAAGGTATTGAGGTCTGGGTATACTACGGCATGCTTGTAGATACTATGGAATCCTCGCCGTACACGAAGCCCGTATACTGAATACGGAAATGCTATAGAACTAAAACAGCTCGCTTCCTGTTCTGAATATAGCCTTGCTTATACGTATATTCACGTCTACGCTGTCTGCCTCAGAGCTTTCAAAGCTTTTCTCCAGGCGGGAGCTTTTTATGCTCTTTCAATGAATAGAGCGTTTTTCACTGATAAATCTTTGTTGCATGCTCTTTTTAAGCCTATCTGGTCTGCTTAGCGCGTAGCAGCACGTCAACAAACTAATAATGGGCCATTTAAGGATAGTGCTCAGTCCTCATGCCCCAGAAGAGACAGGATTGAAAAATATCCCTTCAACAGCAAAGCCTTTTTGTTGAATAGTGCGTTTAAAAACACATTATGCTTATTTGTATTATATTCGAGTTGTTAATCATTAGTAATAGTTAAAAAGGTAACCATAACTAGAATTTTTCTTAACTATTTTTGGACAGAGTAAAGAACACTTTCCAAATATTAACTTATACTAATGATTTTTCTACACATTATAACGAACGATCAAACATAAACGTGATAAATCTGTGAAAATTCTTACTAGATTGCTTGGTACATTTTCACTGGGAAAAAATACATTAAAAAAAATGTAATAAACGTGTTACGAATATTGACAAATAGAAATGGATTTAGTTTTTCTAACACTTGTTTTTTAAATTGCTTGAACTTTTTTAATTAACCACATAAGCAATCGTAGGTACCTACGCATTAAAAAAAATATATAAATGCATTTTCCTTGTATTGTTCTAAGCATATTCCAAGATCGCAACAGTGTTGAAAAAGATAACCCCTAAATAAATCTGTCAAAACTTTTGTCTCGGCTATTCTAGTATCACACGCAACGGCCTATACTCGAGTAAAATACATCACGCGATGTTTGTATGAGTTATTGCCCACATTTTCAGGCTATTCATAATTCCATTTCAATTCCTCAATGCTCCTCATAAATAAATCAAGCACATACTATTATCAATAATCTATTATATTCATAATATTTATGTATTTGGTTGGTTCTGATGGACTACGAAAGTATTATGTTTGTCAGATTTAAATATCCAACTTTGTATGTAAACATCTTTATTATGCAAATGTAATGTTCCGATCCCCTAACTTCATCGTTATTCAATATGACAAATTATTTTATTTTTGGAAAAAAAAATGTTTTTTTAAAAATAAATGGGACAAATTATGAGTGAAAAACAAACCTTACAAATAAGTTTATGTTAAATAGTTATTTTTTTGTAAATATTTAATTTTCAATACGTTTAATTAACATCATGTAAGTATGCAAATAAGATCCTTATTTCTAAAACTTATTTAATTATATACAATACAAAAATAAAATAAGCTAGGGGAAATACAGCGAATTGCGACTAAAAATCGCTATAACGCGTGACAAACGATGATTTTGAAAATAAGACTTTTTGGCTCTCTGATTCAATTACGTCTATACTGACTTTATTTCTTTAAGGTATATAATGCGATTCTGTGGGTGAATATTCATTCAATTATTATCTTCAAAGCACCCCGTTACATAACTATGGCAACATGATCTTCCGGGTACCGACAGGTTTAGAAGCTGCGGTCTCACGGGCCAGACGGCTCGGCGTCTCTCCTTCCCTATATCGATCCGCAGCCTCTCTCCGCCCACCCCCACCACCGCCACCACACCACCACCCGGTCCCACAACCCACAACCCACTACTCTACCACAGCCCGGATCCTCCCCAACCCACCCCAGACCAGACAAGGAAGTAAACGAATTACCGTAACTATACGAGTGGAGTTAAAAGTTAGCCGTTTATAAATATGTATTCCTTTGAGGAAGTTTTTGCAGCACATTTCAGCAACACTTTTAAAACAGATTAATCATAAAATCAGTGCCCAATGCACCAAAAAATAAATAAATAATATTACTACTACTTTCTCTTATCCGCACCCAATGGTGCAGGGGGCACTGCATTGGTTACCAAATGCAGTGTATCTTGATCATTTTTTTACATGAAGGTAGGATGATCAGTCTTACGCTTTAGTACCAGTCCAGGGTTTCACAAATGAAATGCTAATATGAAAAATATTGAGTACTTTTTAATTACATACTATATGAAATGTCAATAAATAAAATGTACAAATATATATAATATATGTTACCTACTGGATTAGTTTTTTTATATAGGTTAATAAAATCTACAAAAAAGCGAATAAGAAAAAAATGTATGGTTCATATAGAGGGTTAACACTTACATATTTTCGCCGGATGACAGTAGACATCGAAGGTTTCTGCATCCGTTGCCTCACCACTTAGTTCCTTACAAAGTCAAACAACCGCACGCACATATAGTACCTATTCTTCTGAGAAATCATTGTAATCTTAATAAAACTTGTTAAGTGAATTCAATGTTTACAACGCTCACTTCACAGTTTTCCATTCATGCGATAATATAATACTAAACAATATAAAGCAATTATATTTCGGTTAAAACATCAAATACTAGTCATTATTTTGTAATGTTTTAAAATATTATAATATTAAGTTCAGAAATGTCAAGGATTTTTAAGTATTTTTTTTATGAGAACACATTTATTCCGAATTTATTAAGCTCTCTCTCGTAGAGACAATTCGTAGACGCTGTTTTTTTTCATTAAAATAACAATTATTCAAAATAATTGAAGGTAGGCGAAGAAGGCAGATCGTCCAATGATTGAATAAAAAAAAAGATATTTAGTATTTATCATTTACCGTGCTGTAGAATCGGTTTGTGGTCCCATGGTTAGAGTTGCAGACTTTGGATAAGTAGTCTCCAATATCAACTATTCCTGACACAACACATTTTCTAGTTTCTAGTAAAATTTTCTGACTCGAAAGCTTATTGTATTTTTAATAACTATAAAATATGCAACGAAATCTTGACTATCCATTTTTTTAAAACAAAAATTAGGGTACATGAAAACTTTATATTTTTTATGAGATCGGTTACAATAACGGTTATAAAGTGACAGACATAAAAAATACAACCGTAAAAGTTATGAATCAACATTTTGTATAGGTAACCCGAGGTGACATCACTGGATGCCGTGAGATCGCAGGTTCGATTCCCGGTGGGGGTCAATATGAAATATTTATTTGAATGTGTTTTTAACATAGAAATATTTCATATAAGCGATACCTTACAAGGTTTTACTTTTGAAATATTTTTTAAATAACTACAAAACATAATATGTTATTCACAAGACGATAACGTTATAACTAAATATCTTTTTTGTTTGCACTTTGCATTATATTTTATTATTTACTAAAAAACTTCACTGCTGTTTATATTTTGTATTATATTATATTATTTACTAAATAACTTTTAAAATTAAAAATTTGTAAATTAAAAAATAAAAAGATTATATATATATATATACATATGTTATTAAAATAGAAATGATAATATTAAGAATTATTTAAAAAAATGGTTGATAACACCTGTTTCAGTTTGAAGTTCATAGTGTTGTATAGGTATTTGTATACTTTGCAATGAGGTTTTTTGTTCGTTTTATAATATGTATAAACTTATTCCTTTATCTTTCACTGATGTTATTTTAATGAATTCTGTAAAAGGCAATTGTGCCGTCTATTAATAAATAAATAAATACCTAGGACTGGCGCTGAAGCGTAAGACTGATCATCTTGCCTTCATGTAATAAATGATCAAGATTCATCAATGCAGTGTCCTATTGAGTGCGGATAAGGGAGAGTAATAGTAGTAGTCGAAGTATTATAGCGCCCAACAAGCTCCTATGATTCTGCAGCGCGGATGGAATATTTGCGGATAAATGGTAAAACGTTAAAAAAAAATCCCTTCGTATTTTCTCATTTAAAGATTTGTGTTGATAGGACAATTGATAAGATTACATTTTAATTTATGTAAGATCAAATTGTTAATTACATTCAAACATAAGTACGTAATAATTTTACATAAGTACGGCATTTTTTTTTTCAATGTGTGGTTATTACTACTCAAATATGTTGTTATTTACCTGAATAAATAAATAAACATTAGTTAACTATTGATAAAGTTGTAAGAAATCGCGTCTGGGTACCACTAACTTACCTTTATGTTTATAAAATGTATTTATTTGTACATTACTTTAAAAATATTAAAGATAATTAATAAACAAGATGATCTCATCTATTTTATTGCATGTAATGCTGTCGACAAGAAAAACCATTATTATATTTTCTTTTTGTACCCTGCACTTCACAGCCTTCGGGGTTGAACAAAAATAGATTATGATTAAGTTAGCGACCCCACCTGATCCAATATATTGGTGGTGTGGATATAAACTATAAACACACCCCTGGCCAAGGCCCTAGGGGCATATTTCCACCATCCCTCTCCCCCCCTTGACCAGGGATTTTCTTTTTTCTAATTCAAAATGCAACGGTTTCAGAATAAATTATTGAAGTGTGCTATGGGGTATAAATGAAATAAATAAATTAGTATATAAACTACATAATAGAAAAAATATACCTAAGTGGAAGAATATTATTTGGTTAGAGTATTAGTTTTTAATATTATTTTGCAATACCGAAACTGGTATAAAATTGTAACTAATAAGTATTATAAAAATTAATAAATTTTAAGATAAGTTCGTTACCAAAAATATAATAATATATTTATTATAGCTCTAATTTCCCGAAAACTTTTTGTACACAAAACAGATATGTAACTAAAGAAAAAAAAATGAGTATGTAAATTGTACCAACCAACTTGTAACGTCTGTAGATATGATTATTTTAAAAATATTAACCGTTTTTAACCATATGTTTATTTGAAACGATTGGTTTATAATATGAATAAAGGATTTTGCTGTAATTATTAGTACTCTGCGAATAATTTTTTTTTAAACTAACTAACCATCACGCCATTTCCCCGTAGGGATAGGCAGAGAGGATAGAACGCCATACCACTCTGTCCTGGCAGACTTCTTTTGCTTCCTCTACATTCATACGTCTTCTCATGCACATACGCCGATTATTCCGACTTTTCACATATCCACTTTCAAGTACTTCTCGTACTTGGTCATGCCATGTCTTTCTCGGCCTTCCTCGGCTTCTACATAAATAAATGTTTTTTTCAAATAAATTTGAGAAAACTTGTAAAACCAAGTGGGTAATGCTAATTCTACCCATTTGACTACTATTACTTATAGCCTATTCCTTACACGCTATACAATTAAATATGACACAAAAAAGATAAACGATCTCTCTGATAACCGTTATTAATTACGAAACTTTAATCAGCAAAAAAATCATTGCGGCCTTAGCAACCAGACCACATGGTAAAGGGAGGCAGATTCATAATCGAAAAAAACAGATATTGAAATATTTTGACGTGATAACGTCTAATAAATCGTCGAACGCCGGCTGCACACACGAAAAAGCATGACTCATTGTCACGTTGCGCCTGAGCCGAGTGTGCAAGCGAGAGCGCGGAACAAGCGATAGAGAGGCACGATCGGCCTAAGCGTTCGGTTTGTGACGCATCTATCTCTCTTCCACTCCATCGGCCGATGCGTCCGAGTAGAAAGGAGACAGCAGCAGCACACAAGCTACAAAGTGAAAGTGAAATTGTCATCACCAAAATGATTAATTTAAGCGTCTATCCGAGTTTATAATACCTCCTTATTTTTATTATAGTAAAACCTCTTTGAGCGGGGACAAATAAATTCTGACTGAATAAAACTAGAATCCTTTTCTTTTTAGTTTTGTACATTCGGACAACAGTATCAAGGGAAACCATATAATATGGAGATAATAAACTCGAATGCAGTATTTTTTACAGGGTGCATATTTATCGCGTAATGTTATTGTTCAAAAAATATGTTAAGGGTTAACTCCCACCTTTCAATTACAAAACATCCAGTATTATTTATTCGGCATGCGAACCTCTTGGATCTCATATCAGGACACGTATTATATAGGAAGATATCTGAGTTATCTTCCACTGTCGATAAAAACATATAATTTCGTATAATACATTTTTCTTAGGAAAGTGTTGTTTTGCAGAACGGATGGTGGCCTAGAAGTATCGTCGCGCTCTTTGTGTACAGAGATCTCCGTTTCGGATCCCCACTCTGTCACGACTCGATTCCTATTTTCAAGCACAAGCCGCATAGGCTTCACTGAAAGTAGTATTTACAAATATAACTATTTGCAAATATTATAAGATTGCGTAGATTTATTTAAAAAAAACTATTTTGCTGGTTACTACCATATTCATTGAATTAAATTCGAACTATAAATAATTTAATATATTTTTAACAACAACATTTTGAAATGAATAAATACTTGTAGACAAATTCAGATGTCACTATAGCGAAAGAATATTAAAATATTAAAAATCTGTCGACAACACAACTTGCATGTGGATTCTTCTGTAAAAAACTCAACATATATACAAGTTTCAAAAATTTGTCATACATGGTTGTCAGATGATGGGCGGAATGGGGAATGTTGTAATACATCAAGTGGCCACTTAACCCAGCCAATGACAGGTCATATGCCCTGTAAACGCCTAGATAACCCACATTCGTTTCCAGAGTTTCTCAGTCTCTGTTGAGATATCAATAATATCTGAATTTAATACATTTTTATTTCAATTAAATCTATCCCAAGAAGTGAATTTTACAAAAATGGCACTCAATAAATTATCAAAAGATTATTATTATTACTATCTTCTCATTGTGATACCGCTCCTGGACCCTTCTCGTGTGGCGGGCGGAGGGGGGGGAGGGAGGGGGAGGCTGCATCCCCCGCTGTTGCCATGGCAACAAATGCACCCCTCACCCTCCAAACAGCCAATCGGGGAAGAGACAAGAAACGTGTCGGGAAGGAAAATGAAATATTTTGTGATTGTGTTACGTATTAATTCCTGAGTTCAGAGTCGCTTTGTTTCCCAAAACATGATATATTTTATACACGATATATTATATATTACGTATAATAATATGGAGGCCACCGTAGCGTAATGGCTCAGACGCTAGACTCACGATACGGAGGTTTCGGGTTCGATTCCCAGTGAGAATACAAAAATTTAAAGATATTTTCAAAATAATGTTTAGGATTTATTGATTGCCACTAAGCCAGTAAAAAAAGTGGACTGATTTCTGAAAATAATGTTTGCATTCCATGAAAAAAAAACGGGGAAGCACTCATTTTTGATCACTATTAGGATAACTAAAGATGACATCAAAATAAAAACAATTAAGAGCACATCAAATTCTAGGGAAATGGCAAGTCAGTTGTTTTTTTATTATCATATTTTCCTGTAAAAAAATTAAAACCCTATTTTGCTGCCAAATTTAGTGAGGTTGTCTTGATTTCCTGCTACAAGTACATATAAGGCAAAACACATTTTTTTTATAGCTTCAATACTCCTCATACAATTTTTTATAGAAATGAAAGCTCACTCCTAAACCGTTTACCACGTGTTACGTAATGCATTTTTATTCCACAAAGAAACAGAATAAACTTACAAAATCACAAAACCGTCTTTTGTTGGGCTTTACCACTTTATAATATAAGGATTGTTGATCCAAAATCTTACCATACGCCATCTGCTGCGAAGGATATTGGCTTCAGAATCTGGAACGGATGTGTTTTTTCGTCCTTCGGTCCTTTCCCATCCTTTATTGTAGCACAGGTAAACAAAGGACTAGCAGCTGTTTAAACCAGGAATCAGGATAGTACGTGTCTCCTTACATTTACCTGGGTCTTGATACATCGTCTTGTCAGATGGTAGTAATACATCAACCATATTCCATCGAAGTAGATTGAAGATATTACTGAAAACGATTAATTTTATCGCCCAACATGCGATATTCCGTGATTTTGCAGCAACAATTTTAAAAAAATTATAAGAGTTTAAAATGTCTCAATTAACGATCCGACGTCGACGGATAAATTGGCTGCAAAGCAGTATTTCTACAAATTTAAAGTTATTTGCCGCATATCATCATCATCATCATCATTGGATGTGTGGATTATTGACATGTACACGGTGAAACAAAACTTGTAGTAACACCCAAAAACTGGTTAATGTACATCATATTTGGAGTCAAATGTGTACCGTGACTTTTGTATCTGAGCTTGAAAATTTATTTATTTTTCTTGTAAAAGCTTTCATTAGTACCGCAGGTTAAGTAAAATTGCACAAATTCATACTAAAATGCTGTTTTTAATTTTGTTTTATTTATAAATAGTATTAATTTGACTAAATACATGATATTTGATAAAAAATTGTAAAAAAATTGACGAAAAAAAATCAACTTCGTACACATTTTTCTCGAAAGCTATGGGTACAATCAACAAAATTCATTATTTAAATTGTGCTTTAAAGTCGGTAATGTTAAAGTCGGTCGTATCTAATAAGTGCTTATCAAAAGAGGCTAAATTGGCAGTTCATAACGGAGTTCTGGTACCCAAACCCTTATGTATGGTAGTGAAGCGTGGTGTTGGAAAGAGAAGGATGAAAGTAGATTGAATGCAGTTGAAATGCGATCTCTCAGGCGAATGTGTGGTAAGACTATGTATGATAGGTGTACAAATGTCGAAATTAGAGCAGAGTGCAAGGCTGAGATAAGCATTATCGACAAAATTAAGAAAGGTCTTTTACGATGGTTCGGTCATGTAGAGCGAATGGATGATGAAAGAACGGCTAAAAAAATATATGATGCGACTGTGCCTGGATGTAGAAATCGAGAAAGGCCGAGAAAGACATGGCATGATCAAGTAAAACAAGTGCTTGAAAGTGGGCATGTAAGAAGTCGGAATAATCGACGTACGTGCATGAGAAGATGTATG
Source organism: Micrasema minimum (assembly GCA_022494985.1). NCBI lineage: Eukaryota > Metazoa > Arthropoda > Insecta > Trichoptera > Brachycentridae > Micrasema > Micrasema minimum. The sequence goes on from JAGVSP010000578.1 coordinate 23,258, forward strand.
AATGTGGAGGAAGCGAGAGAAGTGTGCCAGGACAGAGTGGTGTGGCGTTCTATCCTCTCTGCCTCCCCTTCGGGGAAATGGCGTGATGGTTAGTTAGTTAGTTAAAATTGTAATGTAGATTCACTGGTTTCCCGCTTGTACATCGAGTTTTGTTATACCATGTAGATTCTACAAACTGGCTCCAAAATAAGCGATTGGCCACTAGTTTCCGTGCAACCTCCAAACATCAAGTTAACGCCGTGTAGACATCAATTATTATTTTCCCGAATAAAGTAGACCATTGATTCTCTATACTTATTTCCAAAAAGATTCTATTAAGAAGTGTCCAAGATCCATGTTTTCACGTTCCAAGTAGATTTTCTCTTATAACTAACTAACCATCACGCACGGTAGGCAGATAGGATAGAACGCTATACCACTCTGTCCTGACAGACTTCCTTTGCTTCCTCTACATTCATACATCTTCTCATGCACATGCGCCGATTATTCCGACTTTTCACATGTCCACTTTCAAGTACTCGACGTACTTGGTCATGCCATGTCTTTCTCGGCCTTTCGCGGCTTCACATCCAGGCACACTCGCATTTAAACTTCTTTTAGCCGTTCTTTCATCACTCATTCGCTCCACATGACCAAACCATCGTAAAAGCCCTTTCTTAATTTTGTCGATAATGCTTATCTCAGCCTTGCACTCTGCTCTAATTTCGACATTTGTACACCTATCATGCATAGTCTCACCACACATTCGCCCGAGAGATCGCATTTCAACAGCATTCAGTCTACTTTCATCCTTCTTTTTAACACCACGCTTCTACCATTATAAGGGGTTGATAACAACTCCAGTACTATTTTCGCTTCTTTCGATAAGACATTAAAATTTATACAAATTTTCAAAAATCAGGTTACGGTTAGTTTTATAACACCTCTTATTATCAAATTAGATTCTTCGGGTGGGACTGTCTATAAAGTAGATGCCTAGATGACGCAGTAGTGATGTAGGTGGTAACTAAACATTTTTTTTTTACTAATTACTAAGAAATGTTTCCTTCATCACGCATGTCATATTTTTTCTATTGCATCATAAAACTTCCCAGTGAATAACTTATATGATATTTGACATTTCTCTCCCCTAATGTGGTCGAAAACGAAGTTAGCAACAAAATCACCGTGTACTTAAATCGATAGTAGGGTAATTCAGGGAAATTGGCCGCCCGGTCTGCAGTTGTAATATGGCCAATGGGGTAGAACCGCCCCCGCCAGGTTGTAATATGGCCGGTCGGCCAGAACCGACTACCAACCCCCATAGGAACACCCCATCGGTCATAATAAAGAAACAGGGATCGTTTTATGACGACATTTTGTGAAAGTAGAGACAGCCCTTGTTTGTACTTTAGTCGCGTACCTATACCTAGGTATTCCTGGAATATATTCTTCTTCATTGTTCGCCTCTTCCTTAAAAAAAGGTAAAATTGATGCTGGTGAAATCAATGGCGTTTCACAAAAAGTATTTTTTTAAAAGGGAAATGTTTTCTGTGAAAAAGTCTTTGAATATAACTCCTTTAAGTTTATATTGACAGTATGTAATTATTAGAAGGAAAGTTCTTAAAAAATATTTTCAAAGCTCAATAACAATAGAAAGATATGACGTAATTTTGTGAGTGTATTGACATAAAATGAAGCTATTACTAAGCAATATACATTTGCCAACAATAGCCAATAACAGGCCATGAGCCCTGTAAACGCTCGAATATCCATAATCCTGAATTTGAAAAAATACTAGGGATATAAAATAAAATATATACCTACTCCTGTCTTGGGATAAATCCAGATTTGTGTACAAGTATTTGAACACACCCAAAAATGTTGTATTTAATACTTTATAACTATATTATCCTTTTCAAAAACCTTTAATGGACTTTTTGTCAGTATGTAGTGTTTTATTACATTAATTGTGCCATTTGCAAAAAAAGTACAAACAAAAAACAAACACACACTCAATATTTATTTATGAGGAATAAAATATATTTAAATTTATATTTGCATAGGCAGTTATGACTGCTTAAATTAGATAGTAAATTTAATTTAGTGACCATATAATAATATGGTTATTTTGATAACCAATCGATAAATAAGAGTAGAACGATTATATATTATCATAGTACTTATTATATAGTACATTCAATACTATACACTTTTTTATTTTATGTAATAAATGGCTAATATTCCTATAAGAATCAGAGTTAATAAGTTTATCGTATTATATGTATAATATCGTTAAAAACGTTGTGCTAAAATCAACACTAGAAAAAATTCTAGTTCCAGAATGAATCATACTAATAGGAATCTATAAATCCAGTCAATAAATCTATGAATCTAGAAAAGTAATAAATTATTATATACCTATTTATTAATGTTTAAATTCAAATTTAGAAATATATATATATTTGAAAACATCAAATTCACAAGACTATTTATATTATGTAAATATCTACCCAAGAACAGGCATTTGTGTTTTTTTTTTGGTAAACCTATGTATGTAGCATAGTGATACACTACATCTCTTTCAAGCGTTTATTTTACTTTTGACACATAGGCGCCTATAAAGTTCCGTAATTATTGACAGGCAACCATAGACCGAAAAATGAAATACTTCATGTTTTTTTTCTTTACGATAGTGAAGCACATGTTCTTTAGCTCCGATATTTATCGATATCGATGTTTATTGAGCCTACTTATGCAACGAGGATTATTCAAGTTGATTTTTTCCATGAAAAAAATATAAAAATAAAAATAATAAATTGATTTAAATTAAAACCTATTTTTTTTTTTTTTGTTTGTCGCGACACGGAATTTCTCAATTTACATTACGACAATAAAATAGTCCTATGCATATTTGGGTTTCCTGTAGCTCCTGCACCCGATGACAAACTCCATTAAGGAGTTTATCGGGACTGTATTTAAAGTTTCTTTTGTAAAGAAATTATGTATTTTTTTGAAATATTTTTATTGAATAAAGACTGTTAAAAACACTTTCGTAATATAAAATCTGCTTTAAACGTCTGGGTATGTTTATAAACTACAAAATGTTGAGCAAAAATAAAATATAAATGTGTTAAATTGATTAAAACTTCTTCATAAATAGAAAGTCGATTTTTATGAGAAATCGATTCGGTAACGCATTAGGACATCCCTAATCCCAGTCAAAAGTAAAATAAACGCTTGGAATTGGTATAAAAATAATATAATCCTAACAAAATCTTCTCGACAATAAATTATTATGTAACAGAAAACATTTACTTACAATCCTTTAAGTACTTTACAAGACTAAATAGATTGCTATGAATATTTGATGTATACAAAAAGCTTTACTTTATTTAGGTCAGCTCACAATATATTTTACACGTAGGTAAATACTTACATTTCCTAGCATAAAAGGTTTTCCACAAACGGTCGTAAGCTTTGCCCCCAAAACAAATCACCCACATTTATACAAATCTCGATCTTGAATTCGCAAAAACCAATTTAAGCACGGCGCATTGTCGAAAATTTTCTTTACCGTTTCCCGCCCAAACAATAGGCGTAAGAATCACTTCGTCCCTCTTGTATCTTGACACCCTTATTAACCGTTATTTAAAGCCTTCATCGTTAAGGCGGGGTTAAAGTCCTTAGTGCATTGTCCCAAATACAATTATTTGGTCGTTGGCAAACGGAGGCTGCGAGAAAAAAGTCATAAACTATTTTCTTAACTGGGCGAACTGCGGTTCTGGGAAAACGTATTTGGGTGAAAATGTGCCATTCTACTTGCACTTGAACTGATGTTCCCTGTATACGCCCGTCTTAAAAACAACAAGAAATTAGTGTAGTAAAATAACCACCCATCAAAATTGCTCGATCCAGGAGTTGTAATAGTCTTTTTAGTCCGTGTTTACTAGGAGACTTTTTTTATTTTCCCTCATTTTGCCTGCCGATGGTTCTGATGTTTGAGTGGTGCAGTTCGGGTGCGACGCAGAATTCCCTGGAATGGTTGCAGCAGCGGCGCACTGAACTTTGATAATGACCAGGGGGGGTTCAATCCCCGGGCATGCCACGTGTCGCTACACCAGCTAGCTGTAGGGGTGGGAAGGCGGGGCGGGTGGAGTGGTAGAGGGGGGGACGCTACCCTCCCGCCTAGGACTTGCATTTAACGTGATGCGAGCTATATATCGGTCAGGCGCCAATAACGAAAAATTACCCGTTAAAACAAGGGCACCTCGCCAAAACATCATTTTCCTCAACACGTTAGTACAATCACCAAAAGCTTTTAATCATTATTTTTGGTGTGTGGGTGATAATAGTTTGAATTGCGCGTTCGACGCAGAATTGCACGCTTTTCTACGCCGCCCCGTATAGGAAAAGTACTGGCCCGGTTTCGGGATACGTTTAGAAAACTCATTTAAAACACACTCGTCGAAAGCGCATTTCATTTCAATGCAACCGTATTTTACCTTCTGAATTTGATTTATGCATTTTTCTGCAGGAGTCGGGAAAGCTCTATTGGAATTGGTCTGTGTGCATTTGAAGTCTAGGGGGCTACGATCTCCGTGACACGTACGCGGAAAGCGCGGGAATCTACGGGTACGGCGCGGCGGCCATGTTGGATAAAGCGTGGCGTTTTGTTTTGTTTTGGTTTTCCCTGGCGCATGCCTGCAGAAAATGTATGTAGATTAGCGTTGAGTAAACATGGAAATAATAAAATTCATAGAATAAAATACATTTAAAGAAATCCTTATTTTAGTTTAGCTGTTTACTTTGGCAATACAAAATTCGACATCAGATCTGATGTTTTATATTAATAAATAGAAATACTCATGAACGTTTATTATGGTATCTAGACATTAAAATATGTACATTGTACATAATAAGTTTTGTTTATATAAATGAAAGCCCAAGTTGTATGCAAAGGAAGGGGGTGAAATATTCCTTTTTTATTTTTGTACGTATTATTTATATAAACGTAAGTTTTACATTTCTTTTTACCTTTTTATTTAGTAATTGAAAAAATCTTATTATTTTTCTCCAACAAGTGTGTAAAATGCCATCTAGGTGAGTAAATCCGATAAAATAAGGAACCGGATTGTGGTCCAGTCGTAGATCCGGGGACTCCGGATTAGAATCTCTTGGTTCGAATCCCACAAGAGCTTAAATGGTTCTTTTTTAAATATTAAAAAAAACAGCATTAACATAGGTAGCTGAAAACATGATATTAACGAAATCAATGAACAGAAATGAAAAGTATTAAACAAAAACAAAATACGTTAAAATCAAATATTTTACATTAGGTTGATTATTTAAAAAAATAGTGTTGGTAATACTGATGCAAAGAAATACAGAGTTGTATGGAACAACACTAACAATATATTCCTTTCAAAGTCTTAAAGAGGTAGCTACGTAAGACAGTATTAAGTGTTATGTGCTCTGATTGGTTAGGATCTATCAGCTCTAATAAAATCTGTCACAAATATCATATGATTTCGAATATATTAAATTTAATAATAATAATTTTATAATTTATAATATTTTTCAAATTTTATATCATTTCCTTATATAAGGTTTTTCGAGTAAAAGCAAAAGTTGTAAAATAAAAAAGAATAACTAAACAATTTTTTAGCGTAAAGTACCTACACACTTAGGCACCTTATTCAATGTTATATTCTGATATTTTTTTGGTAAAATTTTTAATTTTGAATAAAATACTGTAGTAATTACTTTATTCATACGTAAATTGAGATATTAAAATTCATATAATATGTCCAGCTAGACTTGTTACTGAAATAGTATATACTAAATCGATATTTTTGATAAGGGTCGTGTTGGGGAGTATTTTCTATAATAAGACTTGGGTAACGCCAAACTCCGTGAAATATTGTGATTGTTGAGTAAGAAAACAAGGAAGTGTTTGTGATTCCGGACACGATTTTACGGCACCCGGAAGTCAAAAGTTGTGGATACTTCCCCGACCTAAGGGAGAAACGTGTCGGATGCCGGCAAACCAGAAAACCAAAAGCGATTTTCTCCAAGACAAGTGCGTGAGTTGCTAAATTTTTAAACAGCCTTCAAAACAGAGAGCCGCAAGACTATTCTTGGTATTCTATGATGTTGAGCTTAACGAAAACGTGGTCACCCTAGTGAGATCGTGCAAATTGAAAATGTAGAGGATTTTTTTCGTGTTTTTTTCGAGGAGATAAAAAATGAGGACACGTAACATTTTGTTTAAAAAAACATCGAAAACCTAAAAATACTTGTTAATCTGTCCAATAAATATTATACATAATTACGAATTTCATTTATTTAATATTAGGTTATTTTGGAATCTTACAATAAAAAAATTAACATCAGGCTCTAATAAGGCTGGGTTTTTTGACCATTATTATTTATTTATTAATCAAAGATTTAATTTTCTGTCTATTAGAGGCATGATTTTCTAACTAAAAAACATTAAATTATGTGAATAATATAAAGTATGCGTTTTCTTTCGGTTTTTGAGTCAAATATCGATATATCACCAATAGTCTTGTATTCTTTTTTTTTTTTTTCCATTTTTATATGACTTTGAATTTTCTCGTTTGCCACGTGCATTCTGTTTGAACTTTCACAGTATACCCCAAACAGGCTATAATAAGGGTGGATTTTTAATGTATCTCTGTGTTCTTTTATTGTATTTTATGTAAACAAAAATTTTTCTTTTGAAAATAAATTTGATTAAAACCAAAAAAAAAAATGTTATCATCTACTTTTGTACATTAATATAGAGTACGATATTACAGCTTAAATATTATATTTACGTGTTTTATAATAGTGTTTTAGGTTCAATCCGCGTTGATATTTTTTTTTTATCAACAAACATGTATGGCGTATCAATGCACCATCAATCAGATGCAGATAAATTAATATAATAATTATCAGTGAATAATGATAAACTTACTTACGTAATATTTTATTTTAAAAAATTTGAATTCTTTCCTGTGAAGTCATAATACATATCTAATAATAATGATTATTATTAGCTTTTTAAAATGACACCAAAAGAGAATATACATCGTCTTTACATCTGATGTACGCTGGTAATAATCATAAATATAATATCCATACATAAATGTATGTAGTATGTATCAATATATACATAAATATATCATGCAAATATATACATATAATAGGTACATAGATAAACTTATTGTTATGTGGCAAATAAAAAAAGCTGGGATATCTGGCATATCTGGGTTCAAAATCTACTCTAGGAAGGTACTTCTAAATTATAAATTAACAAACCTTGAAATTCAATATTCATATAATTTTGCCTTTATGTTCGTTTTCTGATATTTCGTTCGTTTTATGATATCTATGTTGTATTTTTGGTTTTTTAACCAGAGACCCCAAAAACTAACAATTTATATTAAAAAATATGCTTTGTAACTTCTTTTTACAGTTGTGTCTTCAATAATGTCAACAATTTGTAGGAAATTTTCAGCCCAATTTGTCAGCAAAGATCCATCAACATTCAGCAGATGAGGGTTAAAATTTGCCTAAAAACTATAAAATTATTTTACGACAGCCCGCCTTTTAAGGCGAGAAAACCAAAATAAATTAAATTTTCAAATTAGTCCTATCCACGAATGTGTGCGTTCTGACGTTAAACTAATACACACACATTCCTTCGACGCAATGTTTAGGGCTGCCAGTTTAGTGATTGCAACCGCATTGCAGTAAAACCAGTAAGTACCGGGTTTATACCCTGTTCCTCTCCCCCGCCCCCTCGCCGGCGGCTGCCTAGTCAAAACACTTACCGTGAAAAGGAACGTTACACCGTATTATCGTAACCCTGCGTTAATAGTGACACAACTACAGTGACAACATACGATAAATATATATTCTATATTCTGTTGATTCTATATTCTGCTTGGAAAATATAACTTTGAATACTCCAAGTCAGCGGTTGAGATCACATAAAACATTTTTTGTCCCATTTTTTAACAATAACATGGCGCACTTTAATTCCTTATCTCGCATGTTAAGACTGTACAATGATGACATAGAAAAACATTTAAATATTGATGTATTGTGGTGAATTCAAGAGGAACTTGAAATCTTTTTATAACCTCTGATTGAACATATTTATGCAAAGTACTTAAAGCTTTTTTAAAACCTGTAAATTCTATACGAGTATTATAATGCTGTGATATTCTGTAATTGATGTGCAATAAAAACGTGTATGTAATTATTATGATAATATGTAAAATGATAGATATTGTCACATTGTAGAGTTACCTGTGATTAAATAAATAAATAAAAATAGCGAAGGAAATAAATAAAATAAAATAAAATAGGACACAAAATGCCGAACACTCTTCAAGACTTTTGATGTCCATCAATAGTCCGCCTTCTCCATGATGAGTTTTCCGTGGTTTTCTCATCATCTCAGGCAGATGCGGAGAAGTTCCTTTTGGTCCACACCAGATGTATCCCGCCTGATCCCAACACAATCCATAATATTATTAGCGTAAAAATGATAGTAGTAGTGTACATTAGTGATGTCTGCCGAAAAAAAAAATCTCAGTGATGTCTGCGGAAAAAATAATCTCCATCGGTTCTTAAGAGTAGGTACTTACTTACAATAATGCCATATTTTTTGCACCAGCAATAGGGTTGTTCTCGATAGCATGAATATCCTTGAAAACGTTGTAAATATTTAAAGTATATTTTTTACAATTACCAACGATGATAAAACACAATGATCAAAAATGTTGTTTTCATTTATAAAATTTATGTTTTAAAAACACGGAATTACGAGTCAGTTTTTAACGCCCGTTATTGGCTAATGATGTCATACCCGTCCATTATAAAAGGCGGGAAATTCATTACGAAGTGAGCGCTCATAATTTGATGTGACGTCACACTGCATACGCGTCAAATGGAGGATTTTGCGAGCGATTTGAAAAAGCGCTATTTCAAACCGCGCTAGAAAATTCATATGACATCGTAAAAATAAAAATAAAATTCCCTTGATATTGTTATTTTTCAATCAATAATTTTTAATTAAAAATAGAAAATCGGAAAGAACCCAATTAGGTTTATGTGACAGTTCGAAAAGTTTGTTGATAATTATATTGTTATTACATGTAAGAAAGATTAATTTAACAATAATATCTTAATTTTGTATATCTGGGGTAATACTCGACATTTTAAAGGTTTTACAAGGGGCAAAAACATAGATTTCTTCCGTCAGTCCTTCCAGATTCTACTCAGGCCTCGGGCGGCTCTGTGGGCCTCCGTAAATTAGGTTTCTGTCTGTTGGGATTAATACATGTATGAATTAATCAATGGTTGGGACTTTTAGCCAATCAACTAAAGGTGGAACAACCAAAAATCGAGGTGCGGAAGCGCCGAAAAGCCCCGCAGGGCTAGACTGTTATCTGCTAGTATATTAATAATAAATTAGAACAGTCAATGAAAAAAAAACTACTTGATGAAATATAAACCTTGTACATAAAAGCAACATAAAAAATAAATGTAACTCCCATTAAAAAAAATGATAATTCAGTGACATACTGCTCGGATTCACTGCTACTACTCTCCCTTATCCGCATGGTGCATAGGGCACTGCATTGGTACAAGTGCAATTTATTACATGAGGACAAGATAGTCAGTCTTACGCTACAGCGCCAGTACAAGTTATCACATATTATGAAATATTTTAATATGAAAATCACATTCGAATAAATATTTTATATTACCTCCATCGGGAATCGAACGCGTGATCTAACGCATGGTAGGTTAAACTCGGCCTCCTGGACGTCCGCTGTTGACGTTGACAATCCATCGGCAGTTTGCGTCAGAGCTGCAGAACGTGGACCTGACCTAAGAGGTCGCGCGGGAACTGGCAACTGATCGCTTGGCTTGGAGGCAGTTCCTGGCAGCTTGAGGAATCCATATGGTCCACATAGAGAGCGGATTCGGTATGGTGATAATGCATATGCATATATTATATATTTTATATTATATGAGTGCCTTCAAAAACATGTTTTTTTAATCTCCGAGGCAAAAATCACTCGATTTGAAAAGTTCTAGTAGCCTTTTTTTTTCAGTTTGGCATTTTGATTACTTCTCGAGTTTTAACAAATGCTACTTCTCTTAAAAATAAATAAGATGAAAGATAAATGGGACATAGCTCGAAAACGGCAGTTTTCCACAGACGCTTTTTTAGAGAAACAGAAAGTTTTATAGATTTTAAACAAATTGCTTCAACTCTGAAGGTTTTACTAAAAGCATACCTACGTATTGAAAAAAAATCCCCAGCTTTCCAGTGTATAAATGCAAGCGTTCTAGCTTATTTTACTGCTGTGCAATATAGCATATTATTATGCATGTTTAATAAAAAAAAAATAATATATTTATCACTTACGTCACTTTTACCACCGTTCTCCGGGGTGCGTATGTATGTTGTATGCGTCACGCATGTATTAATTCGTCGTGCGGAGTTCGACTATCGGGGGTCAAATTAACATTTAACATAAAATTTTGTATATAAATAACATTGTTTATTTGTGATTTTATTTGTTTATGTTGTGTGGTTTAATGGTTCTAAATGCAATGGCGAATTAACTCGAATAATACTCGTTTCACGCGGTCCAAACAGGCAAATGAAAAATAATCAGCGATATAAATAATAGGGTCATATTGAAATATCGTCTGTGTAAGTGAAATACCGCGATGAGACGAACTAAATTTGTTTATAATAAGTTGTATTTTATTTTTTATATTAATGTATTATTATTATTTTTGTTAAATACATGTAAAAAGTACAAGAAAAATTAAAAAAAATATATATTTAAAAAATAAATATTTTTGGCAATTTTAAGAGTTCAAGGTGTTGGAGGAGAATCCTCCGCATCCTATGGACGCGAGACTAACGTCTTTATCCTCCAGGAACTCAAGATTTCCGAAAGACTATCACGAACGACGCTCAGCATTGAGCAAGCATGACGAAGATGAAGAAGAATCGTCATCATCATATCAGACTGCTGGATATAGGCCTCCCCCTACCAGCACTCCTCCCGATACTGCGCTCTCACCATCCACCCTCTTGTAGCAAACTTCTTGATATCGTCCACCCACCTCATCGAAGAACCTCGAGTTACCTTTGGCCACCACACCAGAACAAGTTTCGTCCATCTATCGAATCAATTCCAGAAGAAGAAAAGTTTGATGAAAATCCATCCAAACTTCATTACAATGGCGTTGGTACTTGAAATTAATAACAGTATATTCACCCTAAATGGGTCACGTATCCACACGTTTTGTAAAACTGTACCAATGTTTTATAATGACCACTCGAATAATGAATTCAGGGGTTGCGACCAAAACAACGTAATTAGGAGCTTTTAGTCATAAAGGGAATCGGTGTGTTAAGCTGACGTCATTAATCAGGTTTATTCTCTGAGAGGATAATATGGAAAAAGTAATTGAGAATAGTTGATACAAGGAAAACGAGACTTTTATCTGATTGTGGAGCGAAGTGAGAACAGCCAAAACTTTATACATATATTTTGATTTATATGTTAAATATGTATTAAAGAATTATTGAATAAATAAATGTGATGCGTATTATTTTACTTATATGTTTACACACACATATACAAGACATATAAGGCGGGTTGGTTGCCAGGTGATGATTTTCCAACAAACTAGATAAATTCAGTGTGAAAGTTTGTGACACATTATGAACATAATTTTATTCTAACAAATATTATAAACTACGGAATTAATATAAATTTAATAAGTAAAAAGTATAGGTAATTATTTATTTAATATATTATAGGTACTCTTATAAACTTAAGTTTACTTTTACGAAAATTTAAAATGCATCAAACGGAATCATGCATGGCAAAGCGTGGTCGGAGAGAAGGTAAAAAACAATTATCATAAACAATTAAATTTCTTACATTTTCACTTTGATGGTATTTCTGATTTTCATTGTGATGACTAGTACAAGGTATTATATACAACTCAGAAAAACATTATCGCAACAAAACGACTCCTTCTAAACTAGTGATAATTGAATTTTGAAAATTCGAATGATTACGTACTATAAAAACACAATGATGATGATGAAGTACTAGTACAACATATAAAAATTTGAACCAATTAATCTCAATCACAAATAATATGAATTAGAAAAACAAGAAAAGAAAACTCTTTTTTATCGGAGGTGCTGAGCCTGTTGCCTATTCCCCTAAATTAAGGCGCATAAAATGCAGAGATTTAAGAAAAAATTGGTTTACCTAATAATACTGATCAATTTGATTGATTCAAGATGTTTTTGAGAAATTTTAGTTAAAACTCACTAACAACTGTAAGAAACAGATTTTAATGAAAAATTACTAGGAAATGGTTTGCCCTACATTTTTTTAGTCGTCTACGTAAATAGAACAACTAGGTGTTAAAAATAATTATGATTCTTAAATCGTCAAAGGAGTTAAATGGAAAGATAGATTTATTTAACCTGGTAATAATTAGATTAGATAGAACCATCAAAAATTTTATTTATTCAACCGGCTACATATAATAGGTAATGAGTATAGCACAAAACTAGATTTTTTTCAGCATGTCGTTGTCATGTTTTAGGATTGCATTGCTTGCTTGCTTGTCGGACCCGATGCATATAATTTAATGTACTTTTTCTTACTTACTAATTTATTAACAATTTTTTTAATTTTTTCCCATTTTTTGTTTTTGTATTTTATATATTTGTTTTTAGTAAATTCTTTTATTATCTGTATATTATATATTTTCTTGTTATATTTTCTTTATAATTTATATTTATGTTATTGTGTACTTTGTTAATCTTATATTTCTGATTATTGTAAAGGGTACAGTGTACCGTGCATATGCAATAAATAAATAAATAAAATAAATTATATTCGTAGATTACACATACAAAAAAACATGTTTATGGAAAAACATAAAATGTAAAAGCAAAAATAGGAAATTGTGACGTTGTGACGCGTCTAAGCTGCGATACATATAGATGTAGATATTTTCATGATCTGTGCACTGGTACTGAAAAAATCTTGAACTCTCGGTTATCATTGGAAATACTCTTTAGTTAGATAACGTTGCAATGGCGTTATGCAAGTGTGTTAGTAGTATGGGTGGATTGCAGGAAGTGCAATGTCCCGGACGTAACCTTAATATTTACTACGGAGTTGTAGAATTTCAGTGTGTTAATAGCCTCCCAGTAACCGTGATGCAGCAGGGTGCGCGCGGCTACGTTCGGTTGTGTGGGTGCCCCCGTAAAGTGTCCGTACACACCCCGCCGTGCACGTGTAGGGGTGGGTCGGCCAGGGGCGGACAGGCGAACTCGGATAAGGTGTGGGTGAAATATTTTGACGCAAAACAGCTGATTTGTTTTGTTATATAACTTTGGTATTATTTGTCGTCATGATGTTAATGTCCGCACGATGATTAAAATAAACTTTAATTATAAATATAGTTCCATGAAGTTTTGAGGGTTTATGTTATTAATTTTTTTTTTTTGAGTTTGACGGAATATTGTCATGTTAAGCAATACACAACGAACTTCATTAGGCAATGTAATTTACTTTCCTCGGCACGGGGTTTTCCAGTGAGAAATGCATTAAAACATTATGATTGCATGCAATAAATATTCATAAATGCGTTAAAAATATACTTTGAACAGGAATAAAAAAATTAATAGTAATAATAATAATGAAATAAATGTGAAATTATTAAGTGTAGGTAGTACAAAACTCCACCTTTTTAGCTTTAATATTCTGATATTACATTAAAACACAAATCCCAGAAAAGCTGTTGTCTTCCCAGAAAAACTATGTCAAAATGAAATTGTAATACAATACAAGTATCCCGTTTGTCACATTAATTTTTATAATTTTATTTTCCGGAATAATCAAAAATATTTGTTGTACCCATTTTAATCATTCATTTCTAAATTCTGGTTATCCGAAAGATAGTACTGTTTTCTCTGCACCCGGTAGCAGGGTAGGGGGAGCGGTGGTATCGTGGCCCACTTCGGCCCCCGCGGGGGGCATTGACCGGCCGGGAGCATCGATCCGGCCCCCTGCTGCAGCCGCCCCCCGGCCGGGTAGAGTCTACCTAATATGGCCCACCCAACCTGCAGTTGACTCTACCTATGCAGGAGACTGAGCCCTATGCCGGGTACGAACGACTTTCAACCAGTGAAAATCTCTACATTTAGGAAGTCACCACTAAGTTAGTTATTAACAATACCGGGTATCTTCAGAAAATCCCCACATTTGAGTATAATTCTGACTACATGTTATGTCGGATATGAACGAGTACAAACGAATGAAAATCTATGTGACACTTATCTGAAGCGTGAGACTGATCGTTTTGCCTTCATGTAACAAATTGTCTATAAAGTCGGTTTACGGACGATAATTTTACGTGATAACGTCATAAAAAAACATCGATGAAAAATAGCATACTTTTATGAATTAAATTTAATTATTATTACTGAATTATCATTATTTTGTATAATACAAAGCAGGAGTTAATTGAAATTTTTTTTTTTTTCATTAATTTACATTTTTTTGCTCTCCTTAATTTCACTTTCACTTTGTAGCTTGTGTGCTGCTGCTGTCTCCCTTCCACTCGGACGCATCAACCGATGGAGTGGAAGAGAGATAGATGCGTTACAAACCGAACGCTTAGGCCGATGCGTCCTCTCTATCGCTTGTTCCGCGCTCTCGCTTGCACACTCGGCTCAGGCGGAACGTGACGATGAGTCATGCTTTTCCGTGTGTGCAACCGGCGTTCATCGATTTATTAGACGTTATCACGTCAAAAATATTTCAATCAAATCCTGAAAAGTCTTCTAGAAATCTGGTAGTCTGGTAGCCATGGTACGTACGTGTATCCTGTTGCTCGATCACAGATCAGTACCGACTCGGTAATAAGCGACGTGATAACGATTTCTTACCCATGGATTTTTAACGTTTTCGCGATCACAATGGAACACGCGTTAAAAGTTATCGATCGGGATTATTGAACAAGCGCATACTAGTCGCGAGCCATTTCCCGAGATATATCTTATGCGCACATATATTAATTAAATCTTTATTATAATTTAGCCGGTTTTCGGCAAGCCAAATATTGAGAAAAGCAGTCGATAATATAATAATCCGACAAGCGCATTGATTTGACGTTTGACGTAAGGCCGCGATCAATGGCCGCGATATTGCGCGCATCGGCCCCGCTCGGCTCGGCGAAAACGTCCGAACACACGACGAACTCAGCCGAACCGCTAGCGCTACCACGGTATCGAACTGTGATCGGTCAAATCGTTAAGCGTTAGCACGTAAATAGCACGCTTTTAACTACGTCGATAGTTATCTGTGCTTGAGCTACAATAGATCTGTGACAAAATGACACAACTGTCTAGCATCGCATCGAAGGCAAAATTATACAACAGTTTTTCATCGATAAAAACAAAGTCGATTTGTAACAAAATTACATAACTGTCTAGGATTGATAAAAACAGTCGGGTAGTGACAAAATGATACAGTCGTCTTGCATAATACCCCTAGAGTACAGTAGAGAGCTATACGAATAGAGAACTGCACTACCAAATACAGTGGTGTGCGTCTGTAGGTACGTCGGTCGGTCTGTCTGATTTACAGTACCAGATTTGCACTAAATCCTGCGGAATTTATAGTGGATTTGTGACGCATAAAGTTAATTACATGTTTCCATTTCTCAAGATAAATCAGGCTGATATAAATGAAACTGAACATACACTTCTTGGAGCTTAGTAAAAAATAAACAACATTTACTAAAATATTGTTTTGAGAATTAAAAGTCAATGATAAACCAATAATATCTTTTAATATTACACCAGAATTAAAAATAATTTGAAGACAGTCAATAGATCTAAGACGTGTACTTTGAACAGTATAATGTACAAACGATTCAAAAAAATACAATGAACTCCATGAGACCATAAAAAATAAATGAAGTTTGTAGTGATATTATTAATTATTATTAAAATACGAATTAATAGTTAGATTGAATATATGTAAACAATTTAAATTAATAAAATTAGTAAGTGGAGTAAAAGACAATTTTCATTTTCCATAAAGCAAAATCTTCTTCAAACTTCAACTTTCTTATGTAAAATCAATTATTTCAATCAAAAACTCAATCGACACAGCATTCGGATGATACATTTTAAATGTATAGGGTTTCCATTTTATACTGTCTTTTCTTCTATTCGTTCTTTTTTGTTTTGATAAGATCGTCACGCAAAAGAGACAAAATATTGTTTCTCGCAAAGAAAACAGCATGCAGATTACTGCACTATCCACAAGGTAAATATTTAAACATACTAAAAAGCAAAAAGGGCAAACTTCTACATATACTGTTTTATTATTTATGCAAGAAATACTACGAATTTATTCGGAAAAGCGAGGGGAGGCTGAATTAAATCAACACGGTGCACAACCCCTAAAAACAGCAGAATCCACATTTTATTTAACGATCCCAAAAACCTCGTAAAAACAAGTCAGCATCATCAGAGGAAGAAGAAAAACATAACTTATTCATGGTAGCCGTATGTAACGCATTTAATTCCTCTGGGACACGTTACTCCGAGTGCTTCCTATCTTATTCGCAGGGGAAAGTATATATCTTCCGATTCTATCGGCTAAAATCGAAAGGTGCGTTCATATTTACGCCCGATCAGGAGAAATATGGGAAAATAGTTACCAGAACGTACTTATACGTGATCGTAAAACGTAAAGCTTTGGAGCATAAGATACTCTCGTGTATAATCTGTATAACGTTCTCCAATAATTCGTCCCGTACAAAGCGAACACTGGATGGAATATTGAATGATCGATGCGACGTTTGGCTGATCAGACAATTAATGTTTTTATGTAAACGTTGATAAACTGAATGCTTTTAAAAACGTAAAAAACAAGTAAAAAATTTACATTATTAGCTATATTAACAATTTCCTGTGTGCAAACATACGATAGCAACTTACGATCATGCTTTGAAAATATACACATTTAGCGTGTCTTTTGACAGACTGTAACAAACTAACTAATTAACTAACCATCACGCCATTTCCCCGAAGGGGTAGGCAGAGAGGATAGAGAACGCCACACGACTCTGTCCTGGCATACTTCTCTTGCTTCCTCCACACTATTTTTCACTCCTACTATTTTTTGACAGACTGTAAAGTTGTCTAAACAAGAAACTGTACGGTTTTGGTCCCGTATAAAGTCCGAATTGTGTTAAAATATCAATTAAAAAAGAAATACAATATGGAAGCATTAAAAATCTACTTATTTTCCGATCTCCAATTAAAAAAATAAAAGTTTAATCATGTAATAATATAACACTTAGCACTACAAAAGACAGGCACTAGATTTTGATTTCCAATTAACGAAGATTTTTCATGTATGCTTGCCGACCGATCTCATCAAATTTTGTAAATCCTGAAAATCCTGTTTCAGGCTTCGAGGGAATTATTTCTATTAGAAATGTGAACGCTACGTTTTTTAACCTGTAATAAGTACATAGATAATAATATCTGGAAAAAATTTTTGGTGTACGTTTTTACAGCGTAGGCAGGTCTTAAATAAAATTGGGTTTGTTTTTTATCGAATCAGTAAAAAAAAAAAAAAAAAGTGGTTACATAAAATATTATGTATTTACCACTTTTGGAATAAAAAATATAATCAAGCGCAAAAATAAATCTTCAATATTTTCCATATATATAATTTTTATAATGGTGTCCATTTTAATGTACCAAGGGGGTCATTATTTTCATAAGAAAAAATCAAAAATTTATATAACTAATTAAAGTTAAACAGAAAAATAATTGGTACACCTCCACTTTTATTTATTTTGACCAGTTAGCGCTTTCACCTTGTAACGGGCATCTTCAGACTGGTAACATGTTGTACAAGACAAAAGTATAAATAGCAGTTTTTACAAAATAAGTTTAGATACTAAAAACACGAGTTGGAAAAAGACAATATGAGAGAAGAGACGAAATACAAAAACATGTGTTAAATGGCAGTAATGTAACAAAGTAGGCAATGGGGAACTGGAGGGATAAATTTTATTATATTGCACAAGGTAAAAACAATTTTATATAAGAAATATAGAAAAACCCAAAATGTTCATGAGTTAGAGAGAGTCAGTATGAGAAAAAATGAGACAAAATACAAAACTGACTCCGAGACGCCGAGAACCAGATGCCTTGTAAAAAAGGTAAGCATGGTTAAGGCTCTCGGGAGGCAAACGTAGTATATGGCTTAGCCAGCAGAAACACCTTCGCCGGATGACAGTAGTTACCGAGGGTTGCTGCAATACTCTTTCCATACTAAATATAAATATGAACTCCTGTATCTAGCTTATTAATTAGCATATCAATACGAGGAAATGGTATGGAGCTCGGGCGTTGTTTTTTCATTTAACAGTATCCCAAAGAAAAAAATAATGAAACAAGCTTTTATACATTTCGATCAGTAATTACTGAAAATACACATTTATCCTTTCCGCTTTTCCAACCTGTTCCAACCGAAATAAATAGAAAAGTATTTTGTAAAAGAAAGATACATCCAATGCAATATTCTAATGGATGGATTTATTCTGTGGGTGAAAGGAGAAAACGGAATGAGTCAAAAAACGCAGATTTTCAATAGAGCCAAAAACAAAAATTACGGGTGACGTGATTCGGCAACTAAAGCGCTTTGGTTTTGGTGTGAAGTTCGTGAGACTAAATGGACAAAAACGGAAAGGAACATTGAAACAAGTTTTGACTAATGTCATTGTTCCTTGCCTTAAAAAATTTGCTCATTTGCAATCTTTTAGTCCTTGCCGAAGGTTTAAAAAAAAATTAATGTCGTTTGTCTTTTTTCAAAATATAATCAAATGTCATTTTATTTTCTGACTTATTTCATTTTTCCTTGACATATATGTATCTAAAGAATTCCTCTGCATACTTCACTCAAAACTCGATTTTAATACTCATTCCGTTGTTCCTTCCACCCACAGTATTTTCGATGACACTTCTAAGGGTATTCAAATCTCGAACCTATGTCCTTCCTGTTTTATATACAAACTAATCCATAATATGGGATTATCCATCTCTACTTAGTGAGGGAAATCCCCGGAATTCACACAATGTATGTACCTACACATAGATATACCTAAACATATATGACGCACAGTGCAGTAAAACCCTGAAACCTGCACTTTCGAACATTGAAAGGAAACTAGTAAAAAAGTCTCGAAAGTAGTAACGAATTTAACCAAAGGATATGATTTTTTTAAAATTAGGATCTTGGATTGCTTGTATTTATCGCAAGACATTTCAGTCTACATTTTCGATAACGTATACTATAGTGGCATACCAAATAAAGAGATACCAGATAATATTTTATAGAATAAAATCAACCGTTTAATCTATTTAATTAATGTGCTGTTAATATTTAGTTTTTTACAAATTATTCATAGAATATTTGGTTAATATTATGTAAGTCAAGTGGCCGTCTCTGACTGAGGGTCAAAGCCGAGGTCTTTTAAACATATCGTTCAAAAATATTTTTATCACGAGCTGTGATGTAGCACCGTCCTGTCGGAACCACCTATTTCGTAGCCTTATTGGTCTAATTTCGATACAAGAAAGTTTTCCAAAGTGTCCTAATAATGACCGCCTTTACACCAATACAGCGTCGCTTCTAACATCCAAAAAGAAACATGCTCCAATGATGACGCCTGCCTCACTGCATGACACCCATTCCATGGCATGCAACCATTATGTAAGAATGGGAATGCATTCAAAAACATTATGTTATAAAAACGTTAGAAGCAGGCAGGAAGTGGGTAGTTATTAGTTATAATACCTACTAGAAATAATATCCATTCGAAGAATATTTACGACGTCTATATTTCAAAGAGATATTTGAAATTTGTGTTTTCCACATTGGACTACTTGGGTTTTCAGTGATTTGCCTTGTGATTAAAGCATTTTCTGAATTATAAATCCACTGCACTGTAGTGCACGTAAAATTTAAATCAGAATACCTCTACACCTCTACAGTGTTTTGAAAAGTAAAAGATTTTATGCACCCCTTCAGCACGGGGTTTAAGCGTTAAACTTTTCGATAAAGTGGTTTGTTTTTAATGCACTCTGTCAGCAACGCTTCCAGGGTTGATCTTTCAGTGCTCCTGAAACAGCCCCCACCCCACCGCGGCGGGGAAGTTTCTAGAAGTCGGACAACAATCTCTAAACGGGGTAACTATTACGTCACAACAATTTCGAGATGTGTTTACTCCTAATAGTAGAACTAAAAACAGTGATAAATAAATAATAAAGAAATCTTTAAAATTTGTTCAAAAAATGTACACAGCAGAGGTCGGGCCGGCCGTACATAACAATTCAAGCACAAAATTGAGCTATTCTAGTATTCATGATAATTGTTTAATATTATAAATATCATGATTATATTATATTATATCATGATTATTGTATAGAATATTGTGAATGAATAACATAAAATACTACTGCCAATTTTTCTAATTCACACCTAATGGTGCATAGGGCACTATATTGGTGCACAAAGTGCATTGAATCTCGATAATTTGTAACATGAAGGTAAGATGATTAGTCTTAGGCGTCAGTGCTAGTCCAAGGTATCAGTTATGAAACTTTTTTTTGTGAAAAATCACTTATAAATTAAATACATATTTCCCATTGACCTCGTCGGGAATCAAATAGCGACCTCATGCATGGTAGCCCAACGCGCTCACCACTACACATCGAGACGGACATAAAATACATTGAAATAAAGTTTTGTATTGCTGACGCAATAGTACTTATCGCACCATGAATATTAAACTGCACTCACTCAAAAAAGTCAACTTTTGGAATGTCAAAAATGTGATTTTGATATCAGTACTATTTCAGTTAGCGTCAGAGCAAAGTGATAACGAATTGGCTACCGTGCATGAGATCGCGGGTTCGATTCCATATTAATATTTCATGTGTGATAATCGGACTTGTTCTGAAGCGTAAGACTGATCATCTTACCTCCTTCTAATAAAATGATCAAGATACACCATATTTGATGAACCAATGCAGTGTCCTATGCACCATTGGGGGCGAATAAGAGAAAGTAGTAATAGTAATAGTTGCGTCAGAGCTGCGGGACGTGGAACTGACTTGGAAGGATGCGCGGGAGGCGGCCGCGCCTATCGCATAGCTTGGTTTGTGGAATCCACATGCTCCACATAGGGAGCGGATATTTTATGATGATGATGATGACTGTTTCATTGAATCTGGATTTTTAAACATTGCAAATCTCGTCATCGCAAATGCGTTAAAAACTATTGAAACGTGTTTCTTAGACAAGCACGTGGCTGTTATATCAGTGTAAATTGTACTGTAACTTGGTATTCTTAGCTCATTTTCGACAACTCAGGACTTAGTAGAGTATAGTATTCATGTTGCGATGTGATGTACCGGGGATTTTATGTGTTCTTTCTTTTGGGGTATTTGTTATTCTATAGAGATATATTGTTCCTATTGCGAAGACAGGGGAGCAGAGATCGGAAGAGGGTAGAAAGGTGAAGACAAGGGAAGTTTCAAGAGCCTACAGAAACACGCTGCCACAAGTGTTATTAATTGTACTATACCACCCCTAACTATTGAATAATGAACACAGTAAAGCTAAAGTGTGCTGTAAAATTGCGGGGTCATAATGAAATATTTATTAAGATGTGATTTCGATATTAATATTTCATGTGTGATACCCTGGACTGGCACTGCAGTGTAAGTCTGATCACCTTGTCTTCATGTATCAAATAAACAAGATTCATTGTACTTAAAGCACCAATGTAGTGGAGAGAAGCTTACTAAGCAGATAAGGAAAAGTAATAGTAGTAGAAAGTATTAAAATGGTCTTAAGTTCCGCGTTGATGATATTTTTTATTGTTCAATTCAAATACAGATTTTTTACATAATTATTTTGCTATAGTTTATTGCATTCAATAATTAGGATACACGTCATATTATGGTATTCAAATGCCATGCTTTATAAGCAAAACGAAAGAGGGAACTATTTTATTTTTTATTTGACATACTTAAATGAGACTGTTAATTTAAAAAATAAGTTATGAAGCAAACAAATAAAAAAACCTTTTTTAAATAATTTTTATAATATTTTTTCAAGATGTTTTTTTTAATGAATTAACGTTAAAAGAGCAATTACATTTTTTTAAAATTTTATTATTATTACATTGCATTTTAATACTAAATATAATAAATATGTAAGCTCCATATGGGAAGCGGATATGGTATGTTGATGATGAAAATGAATAGGTACCAAAATAAAGCAATAAGTGTCAAATATAACTAATGCGCAGAGGAAAAAGAAAAATCAAACCTGTTCTAGTAATCCCAGTCTCTAGAGATTGATGTTGTGAGCTTTTTCTCTTCCACCTTCCCCTGGGGGCTTTCACTACCTCCCTTTCTCTACTTAAGCTCCAGACCCCCGATATATATCGCGCCATGAATACTATACTGCACAAGTCCTAATTTGTCGAAAATTAACTGAGAATACAGCATTAAAGTTCACAACGACCACCACAATTCTGCCTAAGAAACGAATATCCTCTTTCCTATTTCGAGGTATTAATGTTTTAAAAATCCCGTTTCAATTATACAGTAAGGAATTACAATAACATTTCTGCGGTTTCCCAAAATTTGATTTATTTGAAATAGTGTAGTTGAGTATTCATAGTAGGATATTTGATACCTACTCAATATCTAACAGTGAAATCGCAATGCATCCAATATAGCTAGAAATATCTTAGCAGAATATTCTGAAAATCTAGGTATTAATAGCAGTTGAACTACAATTAAACGAAATGAAAAGTCACGGGTTTAAGACACGTGATTTCACGGCTAGCATCAAGTCACGTATGTCTTCGTTGAGTACCATCTTTTAGAGGCCGATTTAAACTTCATATCATTTCATTCATCAGTCATCGAACGACAACCGATCGTGTCAGACAAGTTTTTTTTATTTTCAAACGATGGAAAAAACTCCAGTCTCTCATTTTGATAAAGCATTGTTTTCTGATGGGGGAAAAAACATCTTTCATGCCCAGGAGTGACTTGAAAAAAGTTGTTCCACATTTACAACTATTAAACTCTGGTTTGCGGACTTAAGCGTGGCTGTGCCATCACCAAGGACGCTGAGTACACTGGACGTCCTTCCAAGCCCACCATGCCGGGAAAAAATCCATATGGTATTTTTGCAAGATCGAAAAGGGAAGTTGTGGTAGATAGGAGAGGCCGTAGGCATTTCCGAACGTATAAAAACATTAGCAATATGAGGCATTTATGGTTTTCTACTTATTGACATTATGCAAATTATATCTATGTATGATATTGATATACTACTACTACTACTACTTTGCCTTATCCGCACCCAATGGTGCATAGGGCACTGCATCGGTACACCAAGTGCAGTGTATCTTGATCATTTTATTACATGATATTGATATCGTTGATTGAATTTACATTACATCCATATAGTATTTATACTCTTTTTTACTAGTAGGGATCATATTTTATTTTTGTATACTATGGTGATGAAACAAACGATGATCACGCACGGTTTGTTTTGTTTTTGTTTTTACAAGAGAGCTTGGTTTAGCTTGTTTGTCGTAGAGATTTCATCTTACTTTTAACAGCAGAGCTTTCAAGGATCTCATAATAAAAAGTTCACGGATTTCTCTCTTTAAAAATACTTGGTATAAACCTGTAATTTACATGAGAAGAAAATCCTATATAAAGTAATAAACTTACTTTTGAAAATTTTAATTTCCAAAAAAATTGTTTAAATTCTGGAAATCGTAGAAACGGTCGTGACGTTAAATGTTTTTCTTTTCTTTGATAGTATCTTCAATGGTATTATTAAGTATTTTAATTAGAATGAAAGACGTCTTATTAATTAAACGTTTTTTTCTAGCAGCGGGAATCTTAAAATGGGTGGAAAGTTTGAAATTTTTGAGAATTTTAATTTTCTAAGGGCAATCTTAAAAACAGCGACTTTTTGTTTGAAAAACAAAATAATCGCTAATTACCGTTCCTTCTGAAAAGTTTATTATTATTACTGGCCTTGAAAGTTTGTAAAGGGAAAGGGGAAATTATACAATAAGTGTTCGGAGTTGATGGGCGTGTTTTGGTAAAATTGTTCTTTAATCTTTTTTCTTTTAAGGTAATATTGGTTATCCATTTGAAAATTTACTTTAAAAAGTGTAAAAGTGCGAAAATGAATTAGGTAACAATTTATTGTTTAATATGCTGGTTTACATTTGACCGCCACAAGCTTTAATTAATTACTAAATGTACTCAAAGCACGAAAATTCAGTAATTACAAAGTGATACGAATAAATTAATTCCTCACGTTTTTTCTATTAGAGTATGTTGTATTAATAAAACTCAATTGTGTGCATAGTTCCTAAATAAATTATCATCTATACTTCTTGAATAAGGTTTATTTATAACCTCATTTGCATAAAAGTAAGTGGCCCAAATAAATCAAATTCCAAATTTATTCTGCAATTTATACCTATTTAGTTTCAAAACATTCCTCAAGAAACATGAAACAAAATTTAAAAAAAATGTTTTTTACCTTAGTAGAAAACCGGACATCTATTATACAAAGGAAACGATATTTTACAGATCTGAAAGTTATTTTGAGAATACAAAGGGCTTTTGTGCGTTGAAGAGAGGGAAAATGGAGAATGGGTGAAAATCGAAGGCTTAAGGGTTCAGAAATTCGAGAAAAATCATTTACGTTCAAATGGGCAACGCTATAACGTCATCCCTTGTTTAATTAGCACAATAAATTCATTCATCATCAGAGAATAAGCAAGGAAAAATGAAAACAAAATTCAAAAGGATCTTTTAAAATATTCAGTAGGTATGTACGTCTCTGCGCCGTCTTTTGGAATGTGGAGGAAACGAAAATCGTAAGCGTATTTTAGACTTAATTTTTAAATGAATATCCTTATTCCTGCGCAGAAGTTTTATATAAAAAGAACATTTATATACATTCGTACATTGGTGTATACATCCCTGACTAAGAAATACTGTTGGAATCCGCTACTACTACTACTACTTATCCTTATCCGTACCTAATGGTGCATAGGGCACTGCATTGGTACACCAAGTTCAGTGTATCTTGATTATTTTATTACATGAAGGTAAAATGATTAGTCATTCGCTTCAGTACCAGTGTAAGGTAAAATCTACTACCTGATTTAAAAAAACATTAAAAATGAAAAGTTGATATTGACGACCTGTTATCCGTCCTAATGGTTTGTTGGCAATTCAATATCTTACTGTGTATTTTAAATACAGATATATGCTGTCATTTTGAATCGGTCCATCAACTAAGCAGCAACCTCTAATAATAATCGGAATTGTAATGGCATAGCGGTGGGACCAAGCTTGGGTACTTCTCTGAATGCCTCAGGAGAGCCCTAACCCGATCTGAAAGGATGGCTTTCCCTAGACTGTTTTAAATGCTATTGAGTCTTTTATCAGTCCAGCACAACTTTACCGATTTTTTCAACAAGCTATACCGCACCTTTAAGATTTTCAGTTTGATAAAAACACGGATGAATCTACGTTATGTACGCGAACAAATACTTTCATTGCCCTAACCACTGTCTCGGCTTATGTATTATAATTGCCATTGTTTCCATCATCCAAACCAACTAAATTCGGCCCAAAATTATAATAGTAAGGAAACGTTAGTTTCTACCCCCGATTTAATATTTGTTAGTAATTACTACCACCCGTACGGAGACTGGCATACTGCCTCGCTAGGTTCCCCATCCCAGACATCCACCCGAGCATCCGCGGTCAGTCAGGGTACATGTAAAAGAAGAGATCAATTTAGAGGGGTTTAGAGAATAGAGGGGAGGGGACAGAATGCATAATGCTTTAACTCTGTCTATTCTTTACGCTTGCGGGATCCTGCTGTACTGGTAGACTGTTGATGGTAATCTTTCGGATATATTGGCGAAGCTGAAAAATGCTGAATTAACCTAAGAAGAGGCGAGAGTATTAAAAGATGGCGCGGCGACAGAAACCTTTGGTAGTGTCTAGTGATATACACATACTTCACCTAGGAGCAAAAAAACATAGCAAAAAAACAGAAGATGAAAGCATATTTTTTTAAGTACACACTAATTATTTATTATTTATAATTGACGCAAGTTGCTAAAAGTAACTTCCAAATGTAAACATTTCCTTTGCAAATAAATTATTAAATTACACGACCTGTATCTCATCATGCGTGCGGGGCATAAATGGAAGAAATGTGATGCAATGTCTGTAAATAATGGCTCTAGGATGAATAGCTAAAAATATTTGTAGGATCAAGATAAGTAATCTCCAACACACGCACTTTACTAAAACTATGTGACATTCATGAAAGCACGTTTACATCATGAGTGCAGGAGACAAAAAAAACATTATCCATTACGACTTTTCCAATATCAATTAATCCATACAAAAGTCATTTAAAAAATCTTAATATTATTGATGTAGGTTATGTCCCGAAACCGGTCGGTAAAAAGTTGTGGGGTAGTTACTAAAATTATGAAAAATCAAAAATTTCGAGATAACTACTATAAAAACTTCGTATTAAAAATATCTAAATAGGTAGGTACTACAATGAACAAGTCGTGGTTCAATTAAATCACGTGATTGTCTATTTGACGTCCATTTGGGTGTTCACTTCTTTCAGGTGATTGGTGGTCGCATACATAACTCAGAAATTCTGATGGATGTAGGATAACTATCTTCGACAAAGACAGCATCGATTGTTTTACCTGCCAATATGCAGAACTAACCTGCCATGGGTTACGCCTGTTGGTAGAGCAATCTTGTTACTTAATCGCATCACCTCGGATGTCGACTTATTTCACGACAGTGGGTCTTCCGTTAGGAAAGCACTTTCTAACTTTTAATTTTTCTTTCTATACTTTTTTATATATTTATACTAACATAAATATATATTGTCATGTATGATTTATTATTGTATTGTATTTAGTATGATTTGTATTTAGAATGAATTGGATTTTTTCTGTAATGTTCTAAATAACTGAAATAAATAAATAAATTTGTATATACCGTAAAACAGGGCTATTTAGAAAAGTGCGGGGCTAATTGGAAGTGAGAGATTATACATTTTTTTATGTTGCAACACTCAAAAGCGTGAACGCAACCTTCAGTATTGTAAAGCTGCGTTTGCTAAAGGTTGCGTTCACGCTTTTGAGTGTTACAACATGAAAAAGTTTATAATCTCTCACTACCAATTAGCCCCGCACTTTTCCAAATAGCCCCGTTTTACGGTAGCTAATTTGTAGTATTGTGTGGGGAAACGATAATGTGTTTTTTGTGGTTGACCTTAAAAAAATAATGCTGATTTAGAAGTTACTTAATGGGGTTCTTCCAGATAACATGAATATTCTTAAAAACGTTGTAAATATTTAAAGTATATTTTTACAATTCCAACGATATAAAACACAATGATCAAAAATTTTGTTTTCATTTAAAAATTTATGTTTTAAAAACACGAAAATACGAATGATTTTTAACACCCGTTATTGGCTAATGACGTCATACCCGTCCACCGTGAAAGGCGTGAAATTCATTCCGTAGTAAGCGCCTATATTGCTGTGACGTCACACCGCATGCGCGCCAAATGAAGGATTTTGCGAGCGATTTGAGAAAGCGCTTTTTTCAAACCGCGCTAGAAAATTCATATGACATCGTAAAAATCCCATGATATTGTATTTTTTCAATATTTTTTTTAAATTAAAAAACAAAAAATCGGAAAGAACCCCATTATTGTAATGATTACCAAAAAATATCGACTAAAATACGTAATCAAATCGAGTGTAAATCAGAAAAATAAAGATAGCTGTGTAGGTACAATATAATAAATTAAATGTAAATTTAAATTTTCGTTATTTTAGAGTTTAAAAATAAAGTTAAAGATACGGAAAAAAATCATAAAGAACAACTTTCCTAAGAATATTCTAGGCTGTCGTCTAACTGTCAGCCATCATACTCTAACCTCAACATAATGAAATGGGTTACATAAAAATATGCACAAGAACCAAAGTGAAAATTGGTGATTGATGATAGTGTTTCCATACACTTTCTATATTATGAAGGACACGAATGGAGAATAAAATTCACCATTTATGATGCCATCTCACTAATGCTAGTCCTTTGTAGAATTTGAGAGGGAAGGGCGTAGTTAGGGGAAAAAGGTTGGAGAAACATGGGAAAGAAATGAAAAGAAAAGGGAAACTCCTAGATAA
This sequence comes from Micrasema minimum, assembly GCA_022494985.1. Classification (NCBI taxonomy): domain Eukaryota; kingdom Metazoa; phylum Arthropoda; class Insecta; order Trichoptera; family Brachycentridae; genus Micrasema; species Micrasema minimum. The sequence continues at coordinate 51,722 of JAGVSP010000578.1, forward strand.
GGTTCATAGAGCATGGAACTACATACTTACAATGGAATAACTACTTGTATATCGATCACGTATCCTAGATTTATGTCCCCAAATGGATAGTGAAGTTCCTATTATCAGGTTTAGTTTCAAACTTTGAAAAGGGTTTAATGTCGTTAATATTATTATGTAACTTTCATAATTTGTTTCCAGCTTTCTGGCACAAAATTATTTCCGACTGTTTGAAAAAAGCCCCGAAACTGAAATATTTGGGTACCTTTATCATAATAACGCAAATTTTACCTGTTTTTGTCATAGCTTAAGTTTTTAAACTCATTTTATTTGGCTATTATTTCTTTATATACCTACATATTTACTACTAGGTTTACCGTGTGAATTGGCTTAGCCGATAAATAAATAAACAAATATAAAAAATAAGGAGAAGGTAGTTAAAATTAACAAAAATAAAATGGAAGAATAATTTTGCAATCGAAAAAGGCATATTTAAAAAAAAGATAATAGGTAAATAAATCATGCATTTAAAAAATAAAGTAGGTGCCTTACAGCAAAAATACGTAGTAACATCGTAGATTAAACAAACCACGTGGTCAGGTTCTACGATCTACAGCAGTGTACCAGAAAAACTCAAGGCATCCTGCAGAAAATTATGTATTTTCTTGTTTATTAATACATTTAGACGCTAAAAATGAAAAGTGCTTTTTTCTCTTTGCCGTCACATTACTCCCCTGCATTGTTGAGATTTAAATGAAAATAAGAGTATGAAACGTCTTTAAGGGGTGAATACACCCATGGTCACGTGGTATGTTTGAACTTTTAAAGGGTTAGTTGACACCTTGCGAATGATGACACAGTATGTAGATATCCTGAGGATGTCATTTCCGCCAGGCCGAGGAATTTCCATCTCCCCCACCTAAAAGCTCTGCGACCTAGATACAACGCTGATGACGCCGTCCTCATCGACAACTCAGTCGGGGGTCTTCAAGTTATTGTTGATAGGTTAAATTGTTCTCCTCTATGGCTGCGAATCATGACACCTAACCAAGGCTCCAAATAGCAGGCTTCTGAATTTCGAGAATAGCTGTCTTAGAAAAATATTAGGTGTGCGGTGGTTTGACTTTTTAAGGAACACATAAGTAAGGCAACGGACGCAGCAATCCTTGGTATCTACTGTCATCCGGGGTAGGCGTTTCGGCTATATACTACGTATGCCTCCCGAGAGCCTTAACCATGCTTGGCTATTTTACAATGCATATATTTTACTCGGCGTCCTGGACGTCCGCTGTTGACAATCCGTCGGCAGTTTGCGTCAGAGCAGCGGGACGTGGACCTGACTTGGGAGATGCGTGAGAACTGACAGCCGATCGCTTGGCTTGGATGCAGTTTGAAGAATCCGTAGGCTCACATAGGGAACGGATATGGTACGAATGATTATATAGATATATAACATACGAGTAGGTATATCACATTGGGCTACCTTACGTGAGGTCCCGGGTTCGATTTCTGATGGTGTCAATATGAAATCTTATGTCTGCGTGTTTTTTTTATACATTGATGTCCCAGACAGGCAATGGTAACACTTACTATCTTGCGTTAATGTAATACCTAAATTATACAAAAACCTGGCAAATGGAGTACCAATACAGTGCCCTATGCAGCAATAGGTGCGGATAAGGGAAAAGGGGAGGAAGATCGTCTTACTTGTCTACCGGAAATATCTACAATAATCTAATATATATTTAAATAGTGATTTCTGTATAAAATTTTCTGGGGTATTATCTTATCTCCACAAGAACTTAAAATAGTTCATTTTTGTCTGTCAATAAACACGATTTGAACCAGAGCAGAGAAATGGTGTGAAGGCTAACATTCGATTAGGATTATGTATGTTATATTATGATGAATTTGTATACCAATTACTATAATTTGATCGATTTGACTTGACGCCGACGCCAACCGACGCCGACGCCGATAGGTCGCATTCAACAAATAATATTATTATTTTTTTTAGCAAAACAGCCGCGTGAACTGCGAATATTAAAAACTTCCTCACTAAAAACATTTGTTTTTGTTTGATTTATATAAATATATTTTTAACGATTAATATTTAGGTTTATTGATGTCTTAAAAGAAGTACAGAAGATTGTTAGAATAGAATATGAAAGTGTGTTCATTAATCATTCGATAAAAGAAACAGAAAATGTGACTAATTATTTATTCATGAATTCATGTCACTCTCAACTTTCAACTTTCCCTTATCCGCAACCATAGCAACGCAATGCATAGTGTCGTGTCCCACGACTAAATCAATAAGCCGTACCAAATAAATAATATCGGTTTGATAACTAATAACGCGGTCAAGCTGTCGCGATCTCCCCCAGCCAATGCGCGACGCTCGGTTTCGTTTACTTTTAACAAACTAACTCGCTAAAAACAGGATACAATCCCCCCTCGTCCAGCACCGCCCCAATAACCCCTCACCTGTCACGATTCATACGAAAGTAGCAATGTAACTTTCATTTCAAGGTCCAGCTGTTTCTAAAAATAGATCTGCGTATGCAGGAAGTTACCCCTCCCGACCCCCCGCCCCGTCTTCCCTTCCGATCTAACTCCGCGCACGGGCTCCGCAGCCCATTAGCGCAAAAACCCTAGTCCCGTGAACACGTACGCCTCGGGCAAAGAAGTCCCGCCTCAAGGGCAGCGTAACTTGAAAAGTACCCTATGCACCTAAGCATAGTAGCTTCCGGAAAAAAAGCCTAATACCTTCCCCGCCCTGCCGGTAAGCATTTATAAACTTATAACCGTTAATACGGGCTTGATATCAAATAACATTTTTTTACTACAATCCGACATATTTTTACAGCGTAGACACTCGTCACTTAGTTCACCACAAAATATAATAGAAGGCCACGCCAAAACCTAAGGTTGACCGACAATAGAAACTCCACAATGTAAGTAGGCTGCAGTTTTAAAAACATACCACAACCAGTAAATAACTTCTTCGTGCGTACCGTAACCAATAACTCGATTTTAGCGTGGAGTCCTTCTTACCCCCGGATGTCCCCGTCAGACACCATCAGTACAAGGCCTCGTCTACCCTTCGGCTGGTGAATCGCGGTCCGTGACGTATTGCTGTCGAAGGATCAACTAAGGAGCTTTGGCAACCAATGCAAGGTCCACCGTTTATCGGCACCGTCTCCGCGCCCGGTCAAGGTTCGTGAGTTCCATTAAACCAGTGCACCCTTCACTCGTCGGTTAGTGATGAAACCAGGTCGCTCCCGGGGAACCCATGTCCGAATTATCCACAATTAGCGTCAACAAACGCTCACCATATTTGTTAGAATCCGCAATCTCCAAGAGAAATTATCAACTTGCTACCTCATAAACAAACCCCTGGCCAAATTCTTATTTTATGTGAATACTCGGAGATACCATTATAATTGTCAATAATCTCCTGGGTAATTATCTAACCAGTTGCCTCATAAACAAACCCCTGGTCAAATTCTTCACCATATTTGTTAGAATCCGCAATCTCCAAGAGAAATTATCAACAACTTGCTACCTCATAAACAAACCCCTGGCAAATTTCTTATTTTATGTGAATACTCGGAGATACCATTATAATTGTCAATAATCTCCAGGGTAATTATCTAACCAGTTGCCTCATAAACAAACCCCTGGTCAAATTCTTATATTTTTTTTGTGAATACTCATAAATATCATTATTAGTGTAAAGTCAGTAATCTCCAGGTTTAACTATCAAACCCGTTGCTTCATAAACAAACCCCTGGTCAAATTTTGTTGTAAAAAAGTTAATACAGGGACTTGTTATCATAATTAAGATAAGGGAATCCTTGCCCACTGTACTAACCCTGTTTAGTTCTTAGTCATATTTCTACGACATACTTATTACTGTCCTTGTTTTGATCTGGTCCTGTGTTTACCTCATGTTGTGTACTGTATCATTGTAATAAACTTCCACTTAAAGACCACTGCGTTCGCCTCTGTTCTCCTCCCACTGCCAATTACCTGCAAACGGATCCTCGCTCACCTGTCTTTGCACTCCTCAATATAAAATTAAGGTAACAAGAGCCCACGCATTCCTATAAGGAGCCCTGAGCTCACTAAGACTCGTGCCCTGGAGACCAGCTAGCCGTAGGTAAGTTCAGACCGGGAAAAGGTCGGGACACTGGCTCCCAACTAAGGGCCTTGATATGTGGCCGGTTACCAAAAATTCTACAAATTAACAAAGTAAAGACATGTGGTGCGGGTCCGTACTTGCTGGTGAGTGATCAGTGGGCAGAACCAGTGGGTCTCTCCAGAAATTGTTTGTTACAACATTGTATCTTGCCAGTGTATAAAGAGAGTAAAAACATAAAAAAAAAATTGTCTGTACAAACTCACAAGGAATAAGAATTGGCAAAAAAATAAAATAATAATGAACGGAAATTCAAGTCGAAACCTGTAATCCAAATGTAAAATCCAATAGCTTTGTTGTCAAGGCGACACCGGTAGGTATCTCTCTTAAACAGCATTAGTCTAAAAATAAATCTCGCGAGAAACTACTAACCTTGAAAGAATGGAACACCTGTTTGGGGTGGTATAGCAGAGTTGCTCGATATTTGAAGAAAGCCATTTTTTTTTATTATCCTCATTTTATTCTCGTTTCGTACCATCCTTGTATTCCACGTTCAATTGTACACACATACTTATTCAAAGATATTTTTTTTTAGTTTCTTTTGAAATCTCAATACAATTGCGATTGTCACCATATGCATTAGTAATCCCTGGTCAAAACCTTATGTGAAAAATTAGTACCTTATCAACATTGTCCTAGGATGCCTTCCGCTCAAATTTGTAATTGATAAAATTAATTCTTTTAAATGCAATAGTTTTGTCGTATTTTTTTTCCACCCTTTGAATGCGACATAGCTTCGATCAAGTTCATTCATAGCTGCTTTCTTTTGAGGTCAAACATTAAATCATTTCAGAGATAAATGTTTTTAATATTTTGTCAATTCCGAGGTTCGGTCAGCTTCCGCTCCGGTGTAGAACAAAAGGTATACCTACTTAAGGCGGCAACTGCGACAAATAATATTATTATAGAATTTTAAATGAAGGAAAAAGTTTCTTTATTGTCAACTTCTTTTTTAAATACGGCCTACAATAATTTAAAAGATCAACGTATGCTCGTTCCCTTCTTTTCCCGTGCGACTCTTAAATTGTGCTTTAGTTTTTTTCCCCCGACTCTGAAACCACCGTAATGGAAGTAATTCCGCGCGTAGGCTCCGCAAACACCAAGACCTTGTCCAAGGCAGTTCGCATTAGGGGTTATGAACCACGCACAACACTACCCGAATTACGCGCTCAGGCAGCAGAAATTAACATCGAAATCACCAACCCTAGCGCACCAGTGGCTACAATAGTCAGGTCACACGCATCAGGCAACCTCGCCTTGGAAACGTCCCTACACCAGAGAAGTGAGGAAACGGACACAGCAACTGCCTCGCTGCCTGCGACCACCACTCAAACACCCTTGTCCAGCTCGAGCATCACCATACCAGCCGTAGCACCACGACCCCCTATACGCCCAGTCAACTTTTCCAACTGGCCAGTATTGCCGTTCTCCGGCAAGGAGGATCTAAGGGAATTCTTCCTGAGGATAGAGGAAATATCGACATCACGCGGATTTGAACGAGAATGTCTCGTCCGCGCATTACGGAGTTTCTTCTAAAAGACCGCGCGCTAGTTTTCTTCCGGGCACACTGCAAGGACGCCACATCGTGGGAAGGTCTTAAAACAAAATTCCAAGCGGTACAACCTGCGCCGAAAGACCTGCTCCTATGCGGTGGGCCAGATTGTGTGGAAAAGAAGTTTCGTCCTCTCGGACGGTGCCAAGTATATTTCGGCTAAATTATGCCGCGCTTTATCAAATGCAAGGTTGTCCGTCGACTGTCTAACGTAATTTACGAACTAGAGGACATGACCGGAAAAAAAAAACCTGGGAAAGTATCACGTCAAGGACATAGTAAAACATGATGCGATACCGTAACCCCGATAGGACTTGCCGTGCCGCGACGGCTTCGAATAAAACTTGGTGTTTTGGTAACCCAAGTTCGCGGCTGGCGTTCGAATCCCTTTTAGCCAGGAAGTAAGAGAGCCTTTCTTAATGAAGAGGTGATGAGTCCCCTTGTTAGTCATTCCCCCTTCCATTCGCTATTCCGTGCACCTCTTCTGTGCCGACACCCCAGCGAACGTGAGTCTGACTAACTAGAGACGTGAGAACACATAGTGTACTCAATAATGCGCCATGTCAAGGTGGCCTAGAATACAGCTGTTGGAAGGTCGTCCTAATAGCCCTTGGCAGGTTAGAACTCTTTGACCTGTAAGTACGAGTCTTACGTAACCAAGGAGTGAGGTTTCTTCGTCATTTCCCTTGAATCTTTGCCATACCAACTCGCAATTACCGTCCTCGTGTCCATATGCTCTTACCCGCTTCCGCTTCTGTCGCGCGTAGAGATAAAAAAAGAACCGACCACAACAGGGAAGAAACCGATTTTTTTTAATTGTGTTATAAAGTATGTTTCTATGACACTATAGCGTGGATGCGCTTACAATACGGACTGTAGCTCAATAGCTCAGTGGGATGCCAGGAAGACGTTCCGGCTCCGGGAAGATGTTGAAAGACGTTTCTCATCTTGTGTACGCCATAGGCAGTACCTGAAAACACTCCAAATGATAGGTAGCGATCCTAGACAATTCGCCAAGTGACACTGTCACGCTGGGACCGGGAAACAAACCACCCACCCGAATGTAAATTGTTATGTATGTTACGGTATTTGCCACCAGGCCCTCCATCTTCCACTCACTACTGTCCTGTACCGGTGGACTGCCCCAGGAATGTTAGTAGTGTCTCTCATAGCACGAATGAAATTCTATATTTCCCTACCCCTGTATGCAAGATGGCCGTGCTTGAAGACGAATGATAGTGTGTATGTTGTCTCCATGTCGCCCCTGTCGGTTTGAATGAAATAATATTCCGTGGCAAGTCCCTCCTGCCATCTTCGTACGGACCAATATTGGATTTTTTTTTTGTAGCCTAATGGAAATACCTTCTTTGTGTGTAAAATGCTTGATTCACGTTATCAGCTCGCCCTTAGAGCTGATAAATACAGAATCCATATTTTTAGTGTAACTTGTTGTATATGTATTACTATGCCAGGGTCTTGGAGACCCTGGGAGAATAGCGGTGACGACCCTGTTGTGAGTGTGGAACTCAGGACTTTTCGTTGTAACTTTAGTGTCAGCCCTTTAATAATGTTTATGTAACGTGAAATAAATGTACGGAGAGTGGTCAGGTCTTATACCTCTAACCTTGTCTCCATAGACTTGACTTACCAGAATATCGTAGTCAATAGGCCCTAGTGATTGTTGAAAGTTAGCCGAATTCAACTGGACTAGATCAGCCGTATTAAATGTACTTTTTAGGCGGTCCTGTAAATACTGTATATAAACCACTCAGTGTCAACCAGCTAATTGCAAATTCTTCTTCCGTTGTATCCCTAGCCGTTCTGTATATTTTCTGGTCCGTGTTCCTTTTTTCTTAAGTGCGAACATGCGCAAACCAAATGGGAGGTAACTAGTATAACAAGCAAAAAAAATAAATAAAATAATAATAATTAAATAAATAAAATAATAACTTGTAAAACACCTGTGTAAACTAGCCCTGTCTTGTCCCACTGCGTGCGCGATACGCACGGGAGCCCCAAACATTCCGAGCACGACTGAGGCTTAACCCTTTCGACACCAGATGTCTTTCTTAATAAAATAAAAATAATTTTTTTTCCTTCAGAAATTTTTTTTTTTTCCCCGTAGTAAAGGTGGAGTGTCGTGTCCCACGACTAAATCAATAAGCCGTACCAAATAAATAATATCGGTTTGATAACTAATAACGCGGTCAAGCTGTCGCGATCTCCCCCAGCCAATCGCGACGCTCGGTTTCGTTTACTTTTAACAAACTAACTCGCTAAAACAGGATACAATCCCCCCTCGTCCAGCACCGCCCCAATAACCCCTCACCTGTCACGATTCATACGAAAGTAGCAATGTAACTTTCATTTCAAGGTCCAGCTGTTTCTAAAAATAGATCTGCGTATGCAGGAAGTTACCCCTCCCGACCCCCCGCCCCGTCTTCCCTTCCGATCTAACTCCGCGCACGGGCTCCGCAGCCCATTAGCGCAAAAACCCTAGTCCCGTGAACACGTACGCCTGGGCAAAGAAGTCCCGCCTCAAGGGCAGCGTAACTTGAAAAGTACCCTATGCACCTAAGCATAGTAGCTTCCGGAAAAAAGCCTAATACCTTCCCCCGCCCTGCCGGTAAGCATTTATAAACTTATAACCGTTAATACGGGCTTGATATCAAATAACATTTTTCTACAATCCGACATATTTTTACAGCGTAGACACTCGTCACTTAGTTCACCACAAAATATAATAGAAGGCCACGCCAAAACCTAAGGTTGACCGACAATAGAAAACTCCACAATGTAAGTAGGCTGCAGTTTTAAAAACATACCACAACCAGTAAATAACTTCTTCGTGCGTACCGTAACCAATAACTCGATTTTAGCGTGGAGTCCTTCTTACCCCCGGATGTCCCCGTCAGACACCATCAGTACAAGGCCTCGTATACCCTTCGGCTGGTGAATCGCGGTCCGTGACGTATTGCTGTCGAAAGGATCAACTAAGGAGCTTTTGCAACCAATGCAAGGTCCACCGTTTATCGGCACCGTCTCCGCGCCCGGTCAAGGTTCGTGAGTTCCATTAAACCAGTGCACCCTTCACTCGTCGGTTAGTGATGAAACCAGGTCGCTCCGGGGAACCCATGTCCGAATTATCCACAATTAGCGTCAACAACGCTCACCATATTTGTTAGAATCCGCAATCTCCAAGAGAAATTATCAACTTGCTACCTCATAAACAAACCCCTGGCCAAATTCTTATTTTATGTGAATACTCGGAGATATACCATTATAATTGTCAATAATCTCCTGGGTAATTATCTAACCAGTTGCCTCATAAACAAACCCCTGGTCAAATTCTTCACCATATTTGTTTAGAATCCGCAATCTCCAAGAGAAATTATCAACTTGCTACCTCATAAACAAACCCCTGGCCAAATTCTTATTTTATGTGAATACTCGGAGATACCATTATAATTGTCAATAATCTCCAGGGTAATTATCTAACCAGTTGCCTCATAAACAAACCCCTGGTCAAATTCTTATTTTTTTGTGAATACTCATAAATATCATTATTAGTGTAAAGTCAGTAATCTCCAGGTTTAACTATCAAACCCGTTGCTTCATAAACAAACCCCTGGTCAAATTTTGTTGTAAAAAAGTTAATACAGGGACTTGTTATCATAATTAAGATAAGGGAATCCTTGCCCACTGTACTAACCCTGTTTAGTTCTTAGTCTTATTTCTACGACATACTTATTACTGTCCTTGTTTTGATCTGGTCCTGTGTTTACCTCATGTTGTGTACTGTATCATTGTAATAAACTTCCACTTAAAGACCACTGCGTTCGCCTCTGTTCTCCTCCCACTGCCAATTACCTGCAACGGATCCTCGCTCACCTGTCTTTGCACTCCTCAATATAAAATTAAGGTAACAAGAGCCCACGCATTCCTATAAGGAGCCCTGAGCTCACTAAGACTCGTGCCCTGGAGACCAGCTAGCCGTAGGTAAGTTCAGACCGGGAAAAGGTCGGGACAATAGGGCACTGCATCGGTTCACCGAGTGGAGAGTATATTGATAATTATTTTACATGAAGGTAAGATTATCAGTCTTACGCTTCAGTACCAGCCCATATCAATCTCATTTCACATAAATAATAAGGAATTACTCATAGAATTCTTTTAAAATAGAAACCTAAGGTTATGTTTAAATACAAATTCCAATTTTCAATTCCAAACATTGAACAGTTTTTTCCTTATCAAAATTAGAGTATTTTACACCATTTTTCATAACACAAAAATTCAAGTATGAAATTTTTATATTACCAATGGCATTATGGGAACGTGGATTCAGCTTGTTGGTAAGACAGTTAGTAGTTATTGTGCATTATTGGTTCGTCTCCTTGCCAAGTGTGTATTTATGTTTCACTGTCTAGACATTTTCTGTATTTTATACGTGACTCATATCCATAACAATATGTACCCACATTTTTGTTTAATTAAAAATATAATAAATATTTATTACCAAGCCAGAATAAAGCAGCCTCAATTCGTATACGTAAATATTTTAATTTTTTTTGACCTTTTTTTTTATCTTTCTCTCTCTTTTGTTAAAAACTTTTTTTTTTGTAAAAAGCAGTAAGTATTAGAAATATATAGAATCATTTAAAGATTATGTTTTTATAGGTTATTACGCCGTGTTTGTAAACTTTTTGTTGCCAATATTGAGCACATTGCTTTGTCCATCTTCAGGGGTGAAAACGCCGTTATTAATTCAATACTACATTTTATAAGTCAATAAAAAATGGTGATAGGTTTCAATAACCAATAAATTTACTTATTTAAAAAAAAAATCAATGAAATCTTGGTAGGCTCTATTCCTTTTAATTTACGTGCAGCGTGCTGTGCTATGTTTATTTACACAGTCGGGGTGGGTGGGTTTGTTGGACGAAGGGAGGTCGCGTAGGCTGTTGGGTGCATCGCCCCTCAGTCTACGGGGGGATGATTCATTTCCGATTAGCGCTTCAGACGACTATGGGAACTGCACCCCACCCCCACTTCACCACTGTGCGGCGCTGCGACTCCAGCCGAGGTCGGGAAACTGAAGTTACGGGAGGTTTTAGAAAATAATTATTTTTTTAGACACCACTTCAAGTTATAATACATGCATTGATACACTAAATGCAGTGAATCTTGTTTATTTGATACACACAAAGACAAGATTACATTTAAGCATTACATTTCAGCGCCAGTACAAGGTATCGTATGTGAAATGATTGACACCACGAAAGGTCTAAACTAACCGAAGATGGGTAATATTATGTAGGGGTATTGGGAAATTTTCTTTCTCTATTGGAAAAAAAAACAAACGAATTTATTATCTTCTCCGATGTTTCGACCACCCCGTTGCAGGGGTCGTTGCAGGAAAATCATCTTCACACTTTAAAATATGAGTATAACCAAAAAACGAAGCAGATAGAATAAATAACGACCGTGAAAACCCTTTTTTTTTTTTTTTTTATAAAAAGAAATCTATGCAACCTTATGATATTTGCACATATTTCAATTTGTAAATACTATTTTCAATAAAGCCTAAGCGGCTTGTGCTTGAAAATAGGAATCGAGTCGTGTCGAAGTGGAGATTCGAACCGACGATCTCTGGACTCAGAGACCGCGACGCTACCCACTGGGCCATCACCCGTTCAATCACCCCTTTGTTTAAACATTCTTTTGAAGGTTTAAATAAAAATGTAGAATAAATCAAGTAAATAAATTTTTTTCCATAACTATAAAATGTTTTTAAAATTTAAAAGCAGTTAATATTTTGCAACAGTTTAATGTTAATGTAACAAATAGCCCGTTTTAAAGTCCTATTCTATATAATGAATGAGATAGTTCCCCCTATCGTGTATATATATATGTCGATAGAATAAAGTTGTGGAGACTGTCTGGACAGTTATTGACCGATGAGTGTGCTTTATGCATAGCGGACGATTACTGTGCTATCCATAGGAAAACCAGAAAATACTGTAAAATTTATAACCTGAATCTACCAGCAAAATGCCATGCTATGCTTTCAAATCTAAATAAATGTATTAAAAGTACTTGTTTTTCGATTAAAGCACTATAAAAAAAAACGAAAGTAAATAAGAAATGTTTGGACAATATTTTGAGTAGATTAGGTTGTCCAAATTTTACTCCGTTGAGATATCTGAATAAATTAATTTAAATACGCAATACAACGCAACATTTTGATTGTTTCCAAATACTTGTAGAAACAACTGGATTTTACCAATGGCGGGCTCACATTCAACGAACCAATTTAATCTTCACCCTAGATCGATTAAAAAGAAGAAAAAAATTGAATACAAGAATTTATTTTATATTTTTATATTATATACCAGTATTCTTATCATTGAATAAATAAATTGTTCAAAATTCGTTGAACGTCATAAATGACAAAACGTCATAATTGTTGGTACTATTGCATACAATCTTTATCCCAGCAGACGAGAAGTTTGGAAGGGAATTGGATATCTAGAAGTTTATAGTTTTCTATAACCACACTTGGTGTATCAGTTCAGTACCCTACACACCCATTGGGTGCGGATAAGGGAGAGTAGTAGTAGTAAGTAGCATAATTATTGTAAACAATTTTTAGGTGTCTTCTTAGATTATAATACTTGTTTGTAGGTTAACTATTCAATGTAAATTTCGACTTATTCATTGTTAAGTTATAAGCAAGAAATTATTACACATTGTTACAATTTAAATAACACTCATAAATACACAGGGCTATAGGGATGCGGTAAAAACGGGTTACATTTATTATTCTATTATGAAAATAAATGTTTCAGTGTGCGGTTAGTGATCGATCGTTATAAATCGTCAATTATTTTGACTGGGTAATTCGCACGGTTAATAAAACGATTAAATTTAAGTTATGGATCCTCGGAGGGTACTCTTTTCATGAAAAATGCATTTCTGTTAATTCGCGGTATGTAGCTTTTTAACGTAGGAAA
>JAGVSP010000579.1:0-121476 GCA_022494985.1 Micrasema minimum
TCCCAAACTTCTGTCAAAAAAACCTAAATAGGGTTTTTTGAAACGCATGAATTATATGTAGTTTGCCTAAAAAATTTGAAAATTTCAGCAAAAAATGTAAATATTTATGGTTTTTTTCGATTTAAAAGCATACAATAAACCATGTCTACTTAAAACGATTTTACATAAAAAAAAAACCACTAGCACACTAGTTTTTCTCAATGCATGTTTTAAGCTTTATACGGGGACCAGTTTTCAGACTGCGCACAGAAAACGGCTGTCCGTTAATCTGTACACCATTTTATAGACGGGCTTAAGTCCCTGGTTGTGAGTAGTTTATTTTAGTCTTATTAAAATAATTTGTCAGTCGATTGATTTTGGCGTTATTTTCACAAGCCCTGTATAGTGGCTGATTGATGACGAGCAGTCAGGCAGTTCTGTTTGTAAGACATTCACCGTTCGTTGATACACCTTGGTCTTACACATAATTCAGTTGTACTTTGATTACAAACAGAACTTTACATTTACTCGCTTACTGTCCTTCTCCGTCAATCAAAAGACGGTCCTACACCTCGTCCAATCAGGAATGGACTTATTCCAGACAATTGGGCGGGATCATCGTAGACTTTTGATTCGCGACGTCACAAACATTCAACTTAATTTTTAAAATTTATAATATTTATCGTAGTATAAACACCTTAAAACCTAAAAAGAATCACTGCACTCGGCGTTCCAATGCAGTGCCATATGCACCATTGGGCGCGAATAAAGGAGGTAGAATTAGTATTTATAAACAAAAACACGTTCATTACAAATTAATGTGTTATGTTTCCTATCAAAAATAGCCTCTGGAGCTATTGACTCTCCCGAACTACTATCTAAACTTTCCATAAATATTCCCCGTAAAACCCTTCGTAACAAACCCTCTTCTTTATACCCTCTGGTACATACTAACTATAGAAAAAAATCGTTACATATGGCGAGCCTTACAATAACTTCTTTAATAAAATAATCTAAAAAACATTGAATAAAGATTTATTTGAGAAATAACCATGGTGATGTGCGGCGTTTGCTTTCCGAGTGAATATCACACTTTGTTGATCACATTTTGTTGAGTTAGCATTATTATTTTTTATATTTGCCTGTTGGTTTTCCTATTTATAAATTAATAAATAAATTAGATATTGCCACTCAACTGGCTCTAGGACACGTTAATAAACTTTGAAGAAAAAAAAAACTTTCTATTTTTTTATTATTCTTCCTCTCTCCGCCAATCAGGAAAGGCCTTTATCGGCCAATCGGGATGGGCCTTCCTCGACCAATCGCCAGGCGTCCTCGACCTGTGCTCGTGACGTCACGGACGAGTCTGGGTGACGTCATTGTGCATTCCATGAGGATCTTCACGCACGCGCGTCATGTAGGAATGCCCTAACTGTCTGACCCGGACACCTCTCGTTTGTGATGTTGACTTTTTGTATTAGCGGTGTAGAACCGCAGTCGTTGAACCACGACTGCCTTTGCCGATGATGTTCAAAAAACCTTTTATATGAGGGGATACGGCGTAAGCATAAAATATGGTCACGCTTTTACTAGAAACTGGTAGACCCCTAACCAATCAGAGCACTCTTTTTCAAGCGTCGTCACAACGTTCAAGGTTGCTATAGGACACAGTAGCGTACCTTTTAATTATTCTTTTATTATTTATTATTAGGTACGGAAATTCTGATAATTAATCTTTTTTAAATCTGCTTAAACTGTAGGAGAAAAAAATCCCAACCGCCCGTGCGCTTGGTAGCTGCAAGACGTGTGTGATCTAGTCTCTTTATTGTACAGCGCTCTTGTGGCGATTTCTCGCAAAAATAGCGCTTAATAAATCATCCAGAAATAAATAAATAAATAAATTGAAAATGTCACGGATATATACCCTTGAATATACTTCCACTACTACTTTCCCTTATCCGCCCCCAATGGTGCATAGGGCACTGCATCGGTACCTACACCAAGTGCAGTGTATTGAAAATACGAACTGTCTATACAAAAAAAGCTTTTATTGCAAATACTACGTTGCATGTAAAAAAAATTAAAAAATGTTTTTAGTACTTACTTGAAAATACGGACATCTTGTTAATTCATTAAAAACACAGACAGACTCTATATTTAGACAGGGTGTAACAAAACTCGATGTACAAGCGGGAAACGGGTGAATCTATATCGTATTTGGAGACGATTGTGTAATATGATTTTTTAATCTAAGCTTTAAAAAAAATCTCATAAAAGCATTCATAAGCATGGCAGACTAAGTAAAATTGCACAAATTCTTATTAAAACGCGTTTTTTTAAAAAAAATTCTTTGTGGATAGTATTAATTTGACTAAATACATGACATTTGATAACAATTTTAAAAAAATAATTCAAAAATAATGAACTTCGTCACCAATTTTCTCGAAATCTAAGGGTCAAATTTAAAAAAAAAAATCCACAAAATCGACTCCAAATATGATGTAGATTCACTGGTTTCCCCGCTTGTACATCGAGTTTTGTTACACCATGAATTATATATACGGGCGCGGTCTGGTAAGCCTACTACAAAAATGATGCATGCTTCAACCAGCCGTATTCGCTGTGAGATCTAAATACACGAGTAATTAATGTTAATTATTGCAGTGCATTAGAAATCATCTTCGCAAAATGGCATCAATTTCTCAAGCCATTGTTAGCAAATGGGGTCTGATGCCCGAGCAAGGTCAATGTAATAAAGATGCCTCTTCATCGTAAATAAATCAATTTTACTATATGAATCATAAATTGTTTTTATTGTATTTTTATTACTGGCTCGAGAAACCCAAATAAGATTTGCAATTAATCTTGCCATACTGACTGCAAACACGAAAAAGGGGAGACAAGATAAATATTAATTTTTTAAATGTTAGATAAATAAATCTCGTGGTTATGCATTATATCGAGTAAATATAGGATTTTAGATTGCATTTAAGAACACTTCATTAATTGGTTTTTATTTAGTGTTTCTATTTTGCAAGGATGGAGGACATCCGACCACCTAATAGGATCCTGATCCATAAGCCAATGGGTCGAAGGAGTATCGGGAGATTTAAACTAAGGTGGTTTGATTGTGTGGAGAAAAAAACAGCATCCTTGGGCATTGGGAGCTGGAAGGACGTAGCCGGAGACAGACGCGAGTGGAGACGTTTCTTGGACAAGGCAGTAGCTCAATCACAGATAACTATCGACGTAGTTAAAAACGTGCTAACCACGTGCTAACGCTAACGATTTGACCGATCACAATGAACATACGTTCATACCACGTTCTCCGATCCGAGCATTGCCGAAGCAACGCTCGGAGATGCTCGGCACGCGATATCGCGGCCAAACGTCAAACGTCAAATCAACGCGCTTGTCGGATTGTTTATTTTGTTGACTACTTTTCTCAATATTTGGCTTGCTGAACGCCGGCTAAATGCAATACGGCACTCGAGAAAGATTGTATGAAGATATGTGCGAAGAATATATATCTCGGGAAAGGGCTCGCGACTTAATGCGCTCGTTTAATAAATAACTTTTAACTCGTGTTCCATTGTGATCCCGAAAACGTTAAACATCCATGGGTAAGAAATCGTTATCACGTCGCTTATTACCGAGTCGATAGTGATCTGTGATCGAGCAACAGGACCCTTTAACTGGTTGTAGCGCCGGAAATTGGATTTTTTTTTTTTTTTTTTTTTTTTTTTTTTTTTTTTTTTTTTTTTTTTTTTTTTTTTATTTATTTCAAAAGAAAATTTTGTTTACATGGATATACATTTAAACACATATATGTACAATAAAAAAATATATATATAAACAAAAATCCCACCAAGGCATAGCCTGTTTGTGGGTATACTGTGAAAATCATACAGTGTGCACGTGGCAAAAGAGAAAGATAAAGTTAAAAAAAATAAATGGTTGGATTGATGGTAAGATTGGATTAGTGTTGCTATTTTATTAAGTGATTTCGTGGTTATATGAAAGTTGGATCCTGAGAAATATCGAAAATCGACACTGCTCATCTACAGTAATAATTTATCAAACAATGATAAAGAATTTCTGAAAAAAAAAATTATATTTTTATAATTATATAAATTAAATATGTACTTATAATATTTCTTTCATTTTTCAATAACCAAAATCGTGTTAGATCAATTTGTTTTATCGCAGACGTACCCATACATAGTTACATATTATTTTAAAGTTAAAAGTTTGGTAGATTATGTGGTTATGGATTATGGTTCGCAGTAGGATTCCCTTTAAATGGTGCATAGCACGCTATCATTAGCCACGGGTGCATTATTATCTCAAGACTGTGGAATGCGTGGGCGAGTCTGGCCAACAGACACACATCATAATATATTATCAACTAACATTATAATAGGACCTTCTGTGATGTAATAATAATATATTTAGGCATAACAACGTTTTGTTCCATTCTGGTGCATGTTAAAAATACCACATAGATTTTCATAATTCCAATATACATTTTTCAAAATGTCTATTAGTATTAAATTATTTGTATATAACTAATTAGAGTTAAATAAAAATATTATTGATAATATTATTGAGACAGAGAAACTCTGGAAACGAATGTGGGTTATCTAGGCGTTTACAGGGCTTATGACCTGTCATTGGCTGGGTTAAGTGGCCACTTGATGTACTACAACATTCCCCATTCCGCACATCATCTGACAACCAACAATGCTTAACAATGTTCTCAACAGATGTCACTAGAGAGAAAAAATGTTAAAAACTGTCGATAAACCAACTCAAATGTGGATAGTTCTGTACAAACTCGATATATATAGTAGTTTCAATTTTTTTACATATATGGTTGTCAGATGATGGGCGGAATAGGGAATGTTGTAGTACACACCCAACCCAATGACAGGTCAAAAGCCCTGTAAACGCCTAGATAACCCACATTCGTTTCCAGAGTTTCTCTGTCTTTGTTGGGATATCAATAATATCTGATATCAGCCCAGCATAGGTATAATCCAGTTATTTGTCTACAAGTATTTTATACGTTCAAAATGTTGTTATTCTTGGTACACTTCCACTTTTATTTATTTGACCTGTGGAAGTGGAACTGTACCAAGTATTTTTATTAAACTTTGTCAGAGTCAATGGGGAACAGTTTGACTTCGAGTGTATCGGACAGTCGCTGACTGAGGATGAGCTGGTCATCTCCAGGTCGCTGAAGCAGTTCAGCCAGCTCATCAGGACCGTGGAGGATGAGAGAGACAGGATGGTAAGACGCCCATATAGGCAGCTGTACATTATACGAATTATCTCCAATTCACACGGCAGATTTTGGTACCAAATACTTGTAGACAAAAACTGGATTTCACCCATTACGGGCTAATAATTACAATTTGACATCTCAACAGAGACGAGAAAGTTTGGAAGGGAATATGGATATCTAGGCGTTTACAGGGGCTTATGACCTGTCATTGCTGGGTTAAGTGGCCACTTGATGTATTACAACATTCTCCATTCCGCCCATCATCTGATAACCATATATGACAAATTTTTGAAACTACTATACTAGTATATTGGACTTGTCTTCAAAGCTTCACATTACAGAAAATTTCTATGCTAGTGACATCTGTTGAGAAGATTGTTAAGCAATTTTTTGGCAATCCATATCTTTATTGTGTAGGTAAGGCTCTTTCCGAACTTAATTACTTACTAGAAGACGCCTAAAGACGTCCCTCTAATTTTTATTTGCTTTTATATTTTAATCAGTCCTGCGGTGCGATTCTCTAAGGTTTTAGACACTTCTGCGCATACGAATTCAAGTACAAAATCGTATGCGCAGTAGTTTAAAAACACTTACAGAATCGAAGCGCAGCATGGGTATAAATCCAGTAATTTGTCTACAAGTATTTGTACAACGTTCAAAATGTTGTTAACTAAACAATATATTCACGATTAAACTTTTTTACATATCATATCAATACATATATCAACTTTTTATCTCGGTGTCTATTTGAAATCTCCAATCAATCGTTCGGCGTTCACGAAAAAGTAGGTACGTATACATTTCTCTGGCCAGTTGAACAGTGTAGCTTCGCTTAATTTTGTTCAGATTACCGACAATTTGCATACAATTGCCACCGTCTGCGTCTGATTATGCCTCTTGCTGACGTTATCAATGACAAATCATAATACCCGCTGCTGTTGGCTTCGGCCAATTACGTTCAATTGATTCGTGCCATATTTTCTATTTGATTTACCGTAACCTTGACGAATGGGAACCACTCGTAGAGACTTGTAAGTGACCATAATGAAATCATTTATATTTTGTTCTGACGATACTAGCATGGGGTAAAATTTGCATGTCCAATGACTAGCCAATAATAAACTATTCTTTCGTATTATGTGTTTTTTACACTTGAATTACGAGCTACGTATTATATTGTTCCTTGTATAGTGTGTAATATTTTTAAAAGATGGTAATTTTGCTAATTTATGTAATTTTCCTTCAGGCTCTCGTATAACATTATTTTAAGAAACACTCTACTAGCATATTGAAAACCATTAATTTTATTATAGAAACGGATATTTATTTTATTTTGAAGTGTAGATTTCATCGGTAATAGAAGTTGTCATTAATGTAAACCGCCGCCCCTCGCAAGCTTCTGCCCTAAAAAATAAATAATTTAAAAAAATATTTAATCTAACTCGCGATATTATCAAAGTCTAACCAATGACAGTAAAACTTTGACCCAGCCCTCCAAGAATCTGATTAGAAATTTGTGAGTACCAACGTATTAAATGTATATAACTATTTAAAAAATCACGATTCGTACAATGTCAAGTTCAAGTTCTGGCAATTAGAAATTAAATTTTCAAGGCTAAGTGTGTGTTATTCGGATAAATTATATCATAAATCGCGTTTTCTTTTCTTGAGTGCGCAGATTAAATTCTGCACCGATTGATTAGATAAATGACTTGTCGTTAGTAAGTAACGAGGCAACGTACGCCTTATAGAAACTGTTGCGGAGATGGTCGCCTTAGGGGCAATTATCACTTTCAACTCGTCTCAAGACTTTCACGTGATATGACATTAGGCGTTGTAGGGTAAACGGTGCTAACTTGGCGATGCTGGCTTACTTGGAGATGTATGTAGGGGAAACGGTTGTTGAAATGGTGAAATTAAATCTTTTAGTGATTTAGGTAGGTAGGTTAGCCCCGAAATTGAAATATTTGGATATCTCATAAGATCGCTAATGTTTTTGACGTGATAACGTCTAATAAATCGATGAAAGCCGGCTGCACACACGAAAAAAGCATGACTCATTGTCACGTTCGCCTGAGCCGAGTGTGCAAGCGAGAGCGCGGAACAAGCGATAGAGAGAGGCACGATCAACCTAAGCGTTTCGGATTGTGACGCATCTATCTCTCTTCCACTCCATCGGCCGATGCGTCCGAGTAGAAGGGAGACAGCAGCAGCACACAAGCTAAAAAGTAAAAGTGAAATTTACGAGTGCAAAAAAATGATAATTTATGGAAAAAAATGTAATTTTTAAAACTCCTGCTTTGTATTATGCAAAATAATGATAATTCAGTAATAATTATTCAATTCAATTCATAAAAGTATGCTATTTTTCATGAATGTTTTCTTATGACGTTAACAACGTAAAATTATCGTCCGTAAACCGACTTTACAGACAACCAAAAGTTTTTTTTAATGTAAGGTAAACAGGAATAACTTTGTGATGCTGGCTTACTTGGAGATTTGACAACTTTTAAATGGTGACATTAAAGATCGGTTTATTTGGTTGGGTAATTTCGTAAGGTACTATCTTGAATATTTTCGTAGAATGGATGTGACGATTCGTTTTCGGGTGATAAAGTTAATTAATTAATATTGGTAGGTTACCTTAGGTAGGGCAATGAATACTTGTAGGATTCCAGTAGCTAGGAATAAATATTGTTAATCGGCGGTTCAGTGTCCAAAAATAAAATAAAATAGAAATGGTCTATAATTTTATAAGTTGGATTTTTCTCAGTCAAATTTTCAATCCAAATAAAAACAAGTAAATTAATGTTGTTTACCAACTTTTAAAGAATTTACGGCTCACAGTGGTGAACTGATTTGACAATAATATTTTACCTCTGTTTGACCCAAGTAACCCTAGTTCACGATATAGAAATGAGTCTCATGTCTCATGTATGGTTATTGGTCCCAGCCAGTATGAAGTCGGCCAAGTCTGGTAAAGTGTAAAACTTGTTCCCCTTCATAAAGCGTGTAAATTACAAATCTTTTCTAAATGGTCTTAAGTCTTATCTCCACCTTAATGACTTGTTTGCTACTTAATAATGGGTAATCATATAAGGACAACTTATGAAGCGGCGTTTTCGTGAGAAACCCCCTCAAGGGCGCTGTACGTAATTGGGATCTATTGTGCACATTTATGTAATTTCCCGAGCACGACTTTGAAACCATTATGAAAACCATCTGTCCCCTCCCCTCTTTTCCCTAATACCCCCCTCCATTGAGACCCTGACCGCGATGCACGGGTGGATGTCTGGGATGGGGGCCTGGCGAGGCGGGATACGGTCTCCACACGGGTGGTTGTAATTACTAATAAACAATGATCGGGGTAGAAACTAACATCCTACCACTGTTAATTTGGGCGACTTGGTTGGTTTGGGTGATGGAAACAATGACAATTATAAAACATAAGCGAGACGGTGGTAGGGGTACAATGAAAGCATTTGTTCGCGTACATAATCGTAAATTCATCCGTATTTTTATCACACTAACAATCTTAAAATCGCGGTTTAGCTTGTTGAAAAAATCGGTAGAGTTGGCTGGACGAAAAAAAGACTCAATAGTCTTTAAAGCAGTCTAGGGAAAGGGTGGGGCTTTCATTGTAAAAAAAAAACCATTATGAACTGCTGGAATTTTTTTGTCAAGTGCTTGGGTAAGAAATAAAAAAGTTTTTAGCTTTGCTCGAAACTCATTGGAATTCTCACATGTGAAGATACTTGACTTGGGAGGAGGCATGAGAGCTGGCGGCCGATCGCTTGCCTGGAGGCAGTTTGTGGAATCCATATGCTTCGCACAGAGAGCGGATATGGTGTGATGATGATGATGATGATGAAGGGAATAGTCAGCTAGTCCGCCAAAGTCATAATCGGCCCATCTCTAATGATTACATAACTGATATTTTCCATGTTTAATTGACGTTTCATGCATTTTTCTGCGTGCTTTATTGATAGAACAAAGGTAGATAGATACCTCGTATCTATTTTTATATTCGTGACTCGCTGTAAACTTTATTATCTCATATTTATTATTGCAACTGATTATTTTATTGTGCTATCTAACGATAATATTGCCATTGATTTCAGACATCACGAACTTGCACAAGATCTATTCATTATCTTTTATCAATTGTCATCCAAAATACACTGTAATTAGTAATGAATAATGATTTATTGTTAGGTAGCGCTTTATTGCGTATCAAATAGATTAGTTGAGAAACAATGGGGAAATTTGATGCAAATATGTTTTAACGCTATTGACAATAAAAAATAAAAAATTGCACTTGATAGAAATATATTTCTACATCTTGGCCGAATCTCGGTGTTTTAATTTGACTAGTTTGCCAGATAAAAACAACAAATTATCAAGATTATTTCAATTAGATATTATCGTTTATTCAATGTTAGTTCATTTTTTACTATGTAGGTACATTTTTTAAAGGAAGCTGAAAGATTTAAGTTCTTTGATACCTCGTCAAATATTTCGATTTGAGGCTGTTTTCAAACATCGAAATAATGTCCAGAAATTGAAACAAGATTATGCTATTGTGGTATTCGAACCTGGAGAATATTGCCATAAAAATAAAGGTGTAAATCATCGACTTCAGAAGAATAGCCTGTTTTAAACAACTAATCATCCTTAAAAAAAATATATATATAATTAGTTGTAATTGTTTTATAGACGCAACCTATCATAATTATAATGATTGCTCGATCACAATCACTACCGACTCGGTAATAAGCGACTGATAACGATTTTGACCATGGATGTTTAACGTTTTCGCGATCACAATGAACACGCGTTAAAAGTTATCGATCGGGATTATTAAACGAGCGCATACTAGTCGCGAGCCATTTCCGAGATATATCTTATTCGCACAAATCTTCATTCAATCTTTATTATAATTTAGCCGGTTTTCGGCAAGCCAAATATTGAGAAAAGCAGTACATAATAAAAAATCCGACAAGCGCGATGATTTGACGTTTGACGTACGGCCGCGGTATCGCGCGCATCGCTCCGCTCGGCTCGGATCGTCAATGCTCGGCTCGCGATCGTGGTATTGAACGGTATTCATTGTGATAAAGTCAAATCGTTAGCGTTAGCACGTGATTAGCACGTTTTTAACTACGTCGATAGTTATCTGTGATTGAGCTATTGTTTTTGCATTAATTACGGACATAATAATGATAACAAAAAAATATATTTATAAATTATATGATTTTAGGTGGTTATTTAAAAGATAAAAATCACCATCTAATTTTTTTTTTTAATTTTCTGTAGTACATTGTTAAATGAAAAATGCAATTAAGTATTGGCCTTTCTCGTCTAGATTATGTGTGCCTTCAGTTATAGTGTCGTGCAAACTTGTGGCATGTAACTAGATTCAGTAGAATGTGCTAGGTAATAAAATGTTTGTCAAACACCGCGTCCTCCCGAACCCCTCATCTTGTGGACATTTCATTACGTGAGGTAAAGGTCACACTTAATATACTGCCGACAGAAGTCAACAATGAAAGCTATCCAACTAATCAATTCACTATATTGCACCATTAATACTATACTGTGCTGAGGGCCGGCCGGTTGCACTAACAAAAGTTAATGTTATAGTTAAGGTTAAAGTCAAGGCTAAATTCAAGGCTAAATTCTAATAACGGTTCCTTTTGCAACCAATTTTGACATAAAAGGAACTATTATTTATTCTGTTAACTGGGGCTAAGTCTTCATTTCGTTCATGCAACCGCAATATGTCGAAGCCACAAATTCCAAATTTTGCATAAGAGCGAAAAAACGACAAAACCTCACAAATAATAACGTCCGTATTTTTTAAATGAAAATTCCTAATAATATCCGTTAGTGAATTGATAATATAATACAATCAACGAATCAACATTTGTGGCTTAGTACGTATCGGTATCAAGCGATTTTAATCCACGTGGAATGAGTTATACCTTCATGTTTATTAGAAAAATAAAAAAATCATACGATTGATGTGTTAATAACCCAATTAAAAAATAATAAAAAGCATTTTCGCATAAAAGGTGGCTTAAGACATTTATTTTTCCGATTAACATGGTATGTTTCTTCATTCATCCCACTAGGATTAAAATCGTTTAGTAACAATACGTCTTAAGCCTAGCCAGCCGAATAGCCTTCGCCGGATGACAGTAGATACCAAGGGTTGCTGTGTCCGTTGCCTCACTTCCTGTTCCTTACAAAGTCAAACCACCGCACACCTAATATTCTTCTTAGACACCAATTCTCAAAACTTAGATGTCTGCTATTCTGGGCCCTGGTTAGGTGCCATGATTCGCAGCCATAGAGGACAACTCTTTTAATAGTTCCATTATAATTTTGATATTTTTCTTGCTTTAAAAAAAACAGACGCATGAGAAAACACAAGGATCAAACACCGTACCCTTGTTCTCGATCCTCGTCCGCTCTCGGCAAACCCCGTGTCTTGTTGAAAAAATAAATGCGACGTTGATGACTAACATTGCCTCAGTTATTTAGTTATTATGTGTTTCGTTATTGTAAAATGTCACGGATATCTGAATACTTCTATTGTATTGTTTAGATTTAATAATATGTCGCATCGGTAGCAAATTCGGTAGAGTAGCACCTATGCCGCTATGCCTTCACGCTCCATGGGAAACATTAGATGTGTTTATCAAATACTACCATTAGGCATTTTAATAATAAATGTATAATATTCCTCCTAATTCTTAGGACGGACTACCGTACTGGAGCGGAAAATAATAAGTTAGTACATACATAGTTATTTTCATACGTATTAGTGCCGGTAACAGAATTAATGGTGCCTTAAAGTCGGTAGTATCTAATAAGTGCCTATCAAAGGGGCTAAATTGGCAGTGCATAATGAGGTTCTGGTACCAACCCTTATGTATGGAAGCGAAGCATGGAGTTGGAAAAATAAGGATGAAAGTAGATTGAATGCAGTTGAAATGCGATCTCTCAGGCGAATGTGTGGTAAAACTATGTATGATAGGTGCACTAATGTTGAAATTAGAGCAGAAGGCAAGGCTGATATAAGCATTATCGACAAAATTAAGAAAGGTCTTTTACGTTGGTTCGGTCATGTAGAGCGAATGGACGATGAAAGAACGGCTAAAAAAATATATGATGCGACTGTCCCTGGATGCAGAAGTCGAGGAAAGCCGAGAAAGACATTGCGTGATCAAGTAAAACGAGTGCTTGAAAGTGGGCATGTAAGAAGTCGGAATAATCGACGTGCGTGCATGAGAAGACGTATGAATGTAAATGAAGCAAGAGAAGTATGCCAAGACAGAGTGGTGTGGCGTTCTATCCTCTCTGCCTACCCCTTCGGGGAAATGGCGTGATGGTTAGTTAGTTAGTTAGTTATTTAAATAATAATTTCAGACGTATATGTTATCCGAGACGCACACCAAATCATGATTCCCCCTAAACAGTTTTCCTGAAAAAGCTCGTACAAGCTGCCCTTGGCTGCCATCTGTTGGTGACAACCTGAAATATAAAACATAATAATATAAGACAAAATAAATGTACCTACATATTACAGCAGCTGTCGTATTATTATTGTAGCCTTATTTTACATTCTCTAATGATAGATACATTTTAAGATATTTTTTATTTGTTTACAGCTGGGACGAGCTTACGACCAGATTATACAGCCTCTTGAGAAATTCAGAAAGGAACATATTGGAGCAGTGAAGGTAATTTTTCTTTCGGATCTTTTTTTTAAAATTTATTTTTTTAAATTTATATATATATATATATATTTTTACAATAGTCCTTATAAAACTAATATATGTTTTGTCATAAAGTTCATGATACATTATATTTTCGTATTGACGGGTCAATTATCGTGCGTTTATTTTTTTAGCTTCTAATGTCAAACAAAATTTTTTTTTTTTTGCTATAAATAATAAATACATTTTTTATATGAACTAATTATTTGCGCTTTCCGTCGTAAACTGGTTCGATTGATACATTTTATGTAGGTATTTAATAATGCTATTATTAACAGATTATATGTATAATTACAAAATTGACAATAAAATATTACAAATGTCTTTGAGAAAAGTGACATTTTGAAGATCTTTGAAATGTTCGTTTTCCGTATTCAAATTATTTTTAATTGTACTAAACATTTTTTTCGGTTCTACAGGATGGAAAAAAGAAATTCGACAAGAAAACAGCGAAATTCTGCCAAACGCAGGAACGAACCCTCAATCTCTCCACCAAAAAACAAGACACAGTCTTTCAAGAGGCAAGTTTTATTGTATAATAATATATTCTACACCCCTTCCAAACTACAAATAGTTACGGTCCATTATCACCCCATTCCGTTTTACAAACTAATTTATTAGCGGTATATTTAGTGAGGAGTAAATTTGTCATTCACAGCATCGTAAAAAAATACAACAATGGCAACTCAAACCATTGTCTTTTCCCGCCTTTTTGCACTAAGCTTTTCCTTTGTTCTTTTTACAAATTTCACCCAGTACAACACTTAGCGTACCATTTACAAAAAAAAAACGATACATTTCAATCATAAATATTATGTACTACTGTTTGAAACAGTTCCTTTTTACTATACGTCAGTATTTTACCTACCCAGTTTTTACAACGAGTTTATCGCTACAGCTTTATTTCACCCCTCGCGAGCATGCGCCGCAGTTGACTTATATTCTCTCTCACTCTGCCGCCGAAGGTTACAAAATATTATGTCCTCTCTCATTCGCACGCGGGTAACCGAATTTAGATTTTCATTTCTCGTCTCTTTTCCTCAACGTTGGATTTCTACTATCGTAAATAACGGCGTCTTTTTCCAACCCGCTCATTCAATAAATATAGGTTAATATCGATGCCCTCTAAAAGTGGCACTTGTTGTTGGTGAATAGTTTTTACATGAATTTCATTGTTTATATTTTTTACTAATACTATTTGATAATCCCTTTCGGTAATTTTAAAATTTTGCATTTGTTTTACGTTCCATTTATTTATTAAAAAATAGAACCAGCTATAGATATTGGAAATGTTTTACTGTCTCAAATCGACTTCTTGGCCATCAGCGGACGCTATAGATAGAGAAAAGAAGGGTATTCTTACTTAGTTTTTTTGATAAATAAAGACGGCAATTACCAATTTAAAAGCATTGTTTTTAATAATGGGTTATGAAATTTATACAGTAGCTTAAGATAGGTTGTGTTTCATTAAATAATTTTAAAATCAAATTGCTATTTAAAAGTAATTTTTCAAGCTAATTGATTTTTTAATTTATACAGTACGTTAAGATAGGTTGGGTTGTATTAAATAATTCAAAAACAATTAGCTATTTAAAAGCAATCTTTCATGATCAATTATTGTCGATTTGACCCGTTTTATTTTTTTACACATAGAAAATAAGTTTTTTACGATAACTCAAACGAAGTTTGTAATCGCTTCACAACCCTTGACAATAATTAACAAATTACGACAGTACATTCATGGTTTTCCTTGTACATAAATATTTATAATGATAGTGACGACTCTCTTCAATGCTGTGATGCCCATGCCCAAGTTGAATGTAAAAAGCATTGGTAATTTTTTTTTTGTCAATATACCATTTTGGGGACATGCAAAATTATGGTCAAATTAATTCTCAACTCTGCCAATTATTGTGTGCAGTGATATCGTGAAAATGTACCCCGTTCCCGCCTAATATCCGCGCAGTGCTGCCACCGCGCCAGGAAACTAAACCATAACGGAAAATGGCGGGCAAAGAAATGTCAATCGGTGACGCTTTCGGCAATTTACTCACTCTGTTTCTAGCAACAGCGTAATTTGACAACAGACAAATCGTGACATAATCCACTCAGTGCTTGTTCCACAGTTATTTCTATGGACGCTCTCTTTGATAAATTCGTTTCGTGATTTGTTTTGAAAATTGCCGGAAAATAGGCCTCAGATTTCGCTGTAGGTAGCCGACATTTTTTTGTGTTGTGATTTGTGAAAAGTGCCCCCTGTAATGATTTCATCATATATTTTCAACGTGTTTCTACTTTCTGTCTTATAATGTAATTTTTATTGCTTTATTCTTGATAGTGGTATTTTTTTAACATGCTTTCCATATTAAAAACGTTAGTATTGTTGTCATCGATATGACGCTTTGGAATAATTTAGTGTTTTGATATTCGTTGCTATTAGTGAACGACGTTTTATTACGCTGAAAGATAGATAAGTGGATTATTGACTGTTATTCATTTTAATTAACATCTTAAGCTTCGAAGGTGGCTCAATAAATCTATTACGATGGGTAAGTATTTTTTTTTAAAAGTTTATGACTATGGGTTTTCTAAATATTGTGGATAAAAATTTGAATCAAGCCAGATTATCATTATAAACAATTTGATCAACTCATTATTATATTAACCGGCTATAGTATTCCAAATTATTACTTTATTAATTTTTGTTAAGTAAATAAGTTTTTGAAATACTTTTTATTTAGGGACTAATGCTATTGTTATTGATAACTCGAGAAGATAACATTTTTTTAAAATAAATAATATATACACAAAAAAATATATAGAAGTGGTACCTATATGTATAACTAGTTTTTAATAGAACTACATATGGGTTTCCCTACTACTTTCCCTTATTCGCATTCAATGGTACATTTAAAAAAAGATAAATCGTAATTTTTAAGAGAATTCTGAGATCAGAAAATATTTAACACGTTGTACCTTGGACTGGCGCTGAAGCGTAAGACTGATCATCTTGCCTTCATGTAACAAAATATCAAGATTCTCTGTACTTGATGTGGATATGGAAAAGAGAGAGTAGTTGTAGAGATCAGAAATGGGTAAGATTCAGCAAATTCTAACAATAAAAAAAATAAAAACCGAAAAAGTAAATAGACACTTTTAAAATGGACACTCCTCAATTGATTATCAAATGAAATTTTTTAAATTACTACAAACAGTTGCCCTAAGTATTTCATATTGAATCGAACCCGCGACCACATGCACGTTAACCCAACGTGTAAACCACCACATCACGAGCGAGGCGGACAAAATTACGTACAAGGTACGAGTAGGTATCTACCGAACCAAAAGTTTAATGGTTTTGCAATGATTTAAACGCACTTTATACGGGACAGAAAACTGTACAGTTTCTTGTGCAGTTTGCAAACTGTCCCGTATAAAGCGAAAACTGTACGGAATATTGAATGGTCAGCTCGACGTTTGGCTGACCTGACAGTCCATGTTGATATATTGAATGCCTTGAATAATGTAAAAAAACATATTTACATTATTGTCTAATGTCCTGTGTGCAAATGCGATAATAACTTACGATCGCGCTCAAAAAATATACATATTTAGCGTGACATTTGACAGACTGTACAGTTTTCTGTCCCGTTTAAAGACCGCATTACTCACATAAATCGACCGCTAGGGTGTACTTAGAAAGTACATAAAATGAATGTCTCTATTGATTCTGATTCAATACACTGCGGCATCATTACATATTCAATACAATCGATACTTCCATTCGTACAAACTAACTAACCAACTAACCATCACGCCATTTCCCCGAAGGGGTAGGCAGATAGGATAGAACGCCACACCACTCTGTCCTGGCACACTTCTCTTGCTTCCTCCACATTCATACATCTTCTCATGCACGCACGTCGATTATTCCGACTTCTTACATGCCCACTTTCAAGCAATTGTTTTTACTTGATCATGCCATGTCTTTCTCGGCCTTCCTCGATTTCTACATCCAGGCACAGTCGCATCATATATTTTTTGAGCCGTTCTTGCATCACCCATTCGCTCTACATGACCGAACCATCGCAAAAGACCTTTTTTAATTTTGTCGATAGTGCATATCTCAGCCTTGCACTCTGCTCTAATTTCGACATTTGTACACCTGTCATACATCATCTTTATGCAGCACTCCATCTTGCATCACGCGTTACGTCATCAATCGCGCGGAACCCGATGGTCTCCGGGATCGGGAGGCAGGACTACACTGAGAAAAGGGATATCAATAATAATTAACTGTAAGGAGTTGCAAATTATTCATTAAATTACTATTACTACTACTTTCCCCTATCCGCACCTAATGGTGAATAGGGCACTGCGTTGGAATACCACATGCAGTGTATCTTGATCATCTTTACTATGTGAAGGCAAGATGATCAGTCTTAAGCTTCAGAACCAGTCCAAGGTATTACATATGAAACATTTCAGAGCTCCATAGTAGGTGCATTTAAAAAAAATCCAACCAGATTTCAAATAATTTTTATTTTGAGACAGCTGTTTCGGCTTGTCAGGGTAAATTTTAAGCATTAGTAGTGCACGAAGTTCTATAAAATAAATTCTCACTCAATCAATACCTACATATCACAGATTACATACATATCTAGAAGAATATTAAATGATTTGCTCTTTCTGTTCAAAGTATTAAAATCTATGTTTGATTGTTGTCAACTAACAAATTCAATTAGTATACGAGTGCCTGGTCGAGTTACCCGTAGTAATGCACTATTTTACTGCAGCCAATCATCGACCAATTACAGTGCTAACTCACCGATACGAAGAATGCACGCACTGGCTTACAAGTATACTAACAATATTGATGTTTTTACCACAAATCTAGTGCATTTTAGGAAACAGTGTCTGGATGCCATCTCTAGCGGTAATGAATAGCTACCTACTGTGTAATAATTTTAAAATGTATTTGTAAATGCCCTATGGGCGTAAAAACAATAAAATAAATAAATAAATATCTACGTTGAAATTTTGAGTTATCTGTCCGTGATTACCGCGATTTTAACAGTATTTTGAATGAATTATTGTAATCCCTTATAATTTATTTACATCACTTTTGAAGTTATTCAGGCTGGGGTAGCAGCGCCGTAGCAGGGTGCAGTGTGAGTCCCCGCCCCCGCGGCGCCGGCCCTGGGCCCTGTAATCACCGCTGTGTACAGTGCGTAGTGCCAGTGCCTACCCCTATCGTGTAATTCCACCCTGGATTACCATTACTGTCAACGCCTTTGTTGTTCGCCACCGGCCACCGGCCGCGGCTCTAGGGACGGTTTAGAAATATTGACACGCTGTGAACTTAATTATGACGGGAGCAATATATTTCATTCACTATTGTTACATATTAGGTGCTCCTCGAACAGCGCCCTTGATTTAATTTTGTTTCGAGTTAGAAATTCGTTTTTGTTGGGTCATTTTAAGAAATTTACTAAAATAAAAACTACATTTGAAAATAGTATTTAAAATGTTTCTAATAGGATTTAACCTATGTTATTTGAACAACTTTGACTGCAATTATTGACGATTGTCAATAATTGTTGCAACATTTTGAATGTATACAAATACTTGTAGACAAATTACCGGATTATACCCATGCTGGGCTGATATCAGATATTATTGATATCCCAACAGAGATAGAGAAACTCTGGAAACGAATGTGGGTTATCTAGGCGTTTTACAGGGCTTATGACCTGTCATTAGCTGGGTTAAGTTGCTACTTGATGTACTACAACATTCCCCATTCCGCTCATCATCTGATAACCATATATGACAAATTTTGGAACTACGTTATATTGAACTCGTCTTCGTCGTTCCGTTTTACAGAATTATTCTATGCTGGTGTCATCTGTTCATTTCAGAAAGATGATTGCCCAAAAAATGCTTAACAATCTTCTCAACAGTTTTCTGCATCTTCCCCGCCTGATCGCGTCTTATATTTTGCACGTTGCTTGATTCCCAATTCTCATTCAAATTTGAATTAGTTAAAAATTAATAAATTTCATCGAGAATGTTTTTTCAACCACCTGTTTCATTTCAGACAGATTGCAACCCTCTTTTTGCTACCAGGAAAGCACCCTTAAAAACAAATTTCCGCCATTCGCTCATCCAACGCTTGATTTTATCGGAACCCACCCCGGGGCTGGGAGGGGTTGTCATTATATTTCAGCAAATCCTTGATCCCTGTATCATTGTTGTAAAAAGTACAAAAGAAAAATCTTCAGCAAATCGTGACAATAGATTACATTGAATGTTACTGGATGTGTTTTTTTACCTTTCATGTTTCCTGTCGCCCTGTGAATTCATGACATCTTTGTTGTGCGTTTCAAACCTCCAAGGCAAGGGTTAAACTATGTTTTTTAGTAGTTAGATGACAAAATCATCATCATCATACCATATCCGCTCCCTGTGTGGAGCATATGGAATCCACAAACTGCCCCCAGGCCAAGCGATCCGCCGATAGCTCCCGTGCATCCTCCCAAGTCAAGTCCACGTCCCGCAGCTCTGACGCAAACTGCCGACGAATTGTCAACAGTGGACGACCAGGACGCCGAGAACCCGACGCCTTGTAAAATAGGCAAGCATGGTTAAGGCTCTCGGGAGGCATACGTAGTATATGGCCTAGCCAGCCGAAACGCCTTCGCTAGATAGGCTAAATAGGTTTTTTTTTTAAATACGAGAAACAGATTTTAATCTCGATTTTTTTTTTTTAAATTTAGTTGTTTTTGCATGAAAACAACATACAACGATACAGGGTACATTGGAGATTTTTTTATTCAATAAATATAGATAGCTTCGGAGATCATCGGAGAGAGAGAAACAATCGAAGGTTATTCTACAAGAAAAAAGTATTTTTTGCAAAAACAGCGAATTGGAGATATGAATCGTGCAACGACGCGCGACGAAATGTTATCGCAAAACATTTCTGCACTCATTTTAGTGATAGCTGTTTCACATTGTAATCACCAATTTAATGTTTTGTCACTTTAAATTTGAAAAATTGCCTTCCTCGACTTCTACATCCAGGCACAGTCGCATCATATATTTTATTTAGCCGTTCTTTCATCATCCATTCGCTCTACATGACCGAACCAACGTAAAAGACCTTTCTTAATTTTGTCGATAATGCTTATCTCAACTTGGCATTCTGCTCTAATTTCAACATTAGTGCACCTATCATACATAGTTTTACCACTCATTCGAGAGATCGCATTTCAACTGCATTCAATCTACTTTCATCCTTATTTTTCCAACTCCATGCTTCGCTTCCATACATAAGGGTTGGTACCAGAACTCCATTATAGGTACCTGCCATAATATACGCGTACCTATGATCACAGTGACATTTGGGGCGCATGAAAGGATTGTTTCGGTATTTATCCCCGCCGCTTTGTCTTCCGTTTGTCTCGTCCACATATCAATTAAAGCAACCCTTCATTCTGTCTGCCACCCTCTATTTCCGCCCTTTAACTGCGCTTTTCCTCCGCCGCCCATTGTAAAACCATTTCTCAAAGAAAGACATTCTCATGAAATGAACGGTATAATATTTACATTTATCAACCAAGCGAACTTCCCCCTGTCTATGTTTTAACTTCACGCAGAGAAGAAAGAAATTAAAAACAAAATAAGTATCTTTGTATTCGACTTAAAAAAACAGTATTTTTAGATTACCGAATAATTTTGTGCAAAGCGTTGTGCTTTAGAAATACCCCGAATATATATACACCGTGTCCCACGATGAGACCGCGAAACTCCGGAGGGTGATTGTTCATGGTATTCTGAGAAAAAAATCCATTTTTAATAATTAATTTTAAAAAAGTATTAATAAAAAGCGACTATGTAATACTGGCTTCTGTTTGAAATGCTAGCGGTGGCGGGGTGGCGGTGGGCGGGGAGGAGTGGGGGTCCGCTCGTCACCGAACGCCTTGCCTTGTGCGGACATTCAAAATTCGAATTTCATATCTGAAATTGGTGCAGGTCACGTGGTGTTAGCCAGTTCAAAAATGGACGGTATTACACGCCGTGAATTTTTATTCATATTTTAATCATTTTTTAAGAAATTAGAATTGAGTTTTTTTGAAAAACTTTTATTAAGATTTTTTTCTCAGAATATCATGAATAATCACCCTCTGGAGTTTCGCGGTCTCATCGTGGGAAACGGTGTATATATAGGTAGGTACTCTTTGTCATTGCCACTTCTGTTAAGTTAAAACTAACTGCATAATTTGAATGATAAAAAAATTACATCTTGACTTTTCTTCAATTAGGTACATAAAAAATGACTTAAGCCGGAATTATATTAGAGCCACGCCGCGTGTCGCCACGCTTCCCCCACCACCGATCCCACGCCGATCGGTCGGCGACACGCGGGACATGTCTAATATAATCATTTTCATACTAAATGTATGAAATCGATTCCAAACCCACGCGTTGCGACACGCGGCGTGGCTCTAATATAATTCTGGCTTTATGCACTTTGTTAAAAAACTTTGGTGAGATCGCTATAATTCAAAGTTGTTTTCTAAACTTCGGAGTTCAGTACCATAATTCGCCGCTGCTATTTGGACTCTCTGAGTGCCAAAAAATCGTCTTTTACGTCTAGTAAACAATTACAATGAACCATCTAGGACATCTAGTAGGTGTAATGCAATATTTTATTTAATATTATTTTATAAGTATTAGCTGTTTTTTGTACCGGGTGTGTGTCGTAATATTTGTGTTTTATTTAGTTTGTTATTAATTTAAGACCCGACTGACAGCGTCACTCTGGAAAGCTGTTCAGAAAGCCGCACATAGCCGTTTTCCATAAAAGATCGCGTCAAGTTTTTCACAATCTTTACCAAGCATTCTGCGTCATATTAGTAAGAAACTCTAGCTTATTTCTTTACATCATTCACGATAGATTTCTATTCTAAGTTTGATCTCATTGCGCTAACGAATGTATTAAAAGCTAGTGTTTATTACTAATTCATATTAATTTTACTGTTAATTGAGTTTTTTCACTTTATTTTAGATATAAATTATACCAGATTATTTTTTCATTAAAATAAGTGACTCCTTAAGTAGTTTATTCAAAAACAACAAATCATTCTTATGAATAATAAAACTATTGTTTCAATTTGACATCTCAACAGAGACGAGAAGTTTGGAAGGGAATATGGATATCTAGGCGTGTACGGGGCTTATGACATGTCATTGGCTGGGTTAAGTGGCCACTTGATGTATTACAACATTCCCCCATTTCACCTAGTATTTGATATCCATATCTGCCAAATATACAGTAAAATGGCGCGACGCTAAGCATTTTAGCAGAAACCTTCAAAACTTCTCGTCTCTGTTGAGATGTCAAATTGAAATTATTAGCCCATAATGGGTGAAATCCAGTTTTTGTCTACAAGTATTTGGACACACTCAAAATGTTGTCTAAAACACTATTGTTCTTCACCATTCGACAAAATTGAAGTCTTCTTTTTCTTTTTATATTTGATGAGTAAAACTGTTAATAAATCCATTGGTAACTACTAAAATATGATAAAATTCTCTCCTCCGTTCAATGTTTTTTTTGTAGAAACACTCGTTATAAATTTTCCTATTTTATGATTTGTTCAAGCGGTTGAAATGAATGCAATATAACCCGCTTGCATCCACGCCTTCGTGTTCGTAATGTGCAATTATTTCGGCATTTGGTACAAATAATTTTTCGTGGAAAAGTTTGCCCCGTTACATATCAGGAACGCCATTAAGGACCCCGAAACTGGGATGGGAGGGAGGGAGGAGAGCGATAAAGATCATCGCATAGTAGAAATATCGTGCTGCCATAATAATATTATTTTCTATGGCAATTAATACTCCTGTGGTCGTATTCCAGATAAATTTGACAAATCATTCCGAGAACTCATGACGTGACGACAACCTTCACACAAATATTATACACCGTGTAACGAAAGTCGATGTACAAGCGGGATACCGGTGAATCTACATCATATTTGGAATCTATTTTGTTGATTAATTTTTTTTTATTTGACCCATAGTTTTCGAGAAAATTGAGTAAAAAAATGTTTTTTTTTCCGATATTTTTTTACAAATCGTTATCAAATATAAATAACTTGGTGAAAAAAAATACTAGCCTTAAAGAAATCGATACCAAAAAAGTAATTTAAAAAATAATTCATGCAATTTTACTTAATCTGCAGTACTTATGAAAGCCTCTGCGAGAAGAATTGATTGATACATGGGAGTGGGGAAGGGGTGGCTCATCATCTATTTAAAATCCAAAATGATAAAGTGAAGAACTTTATATATATATTTTTTCAATATGCATATTTATTTTGATATCTCTTGTTTACCGTTTGTCCAGTTTTATTATATTTATTTCCTTGTAATTGTATTACTTAATCTCCTTTTATTATAATTAATTTAACAATTTTTTAAAAATTCTTTTTACAATCAAATTATATTCATATTATATAAATGTACTTTTTTGTAAATATTTCAGTTAGGGACGGGGTTATACCTAAATAACTGAAATACAATCATCCCAAACTGCAAAAGTATATATGTAATAAATAAGGAAAAAAAAAATTATAAAAAAAAAAAATAAGAAAAAAAATAAAATAATAATAATTAAATAAATAAATTTTACTGCTTTTCAAAAGATTTTTCTTAAAATAAGGTGTTCTTAAATTTAATTTAATATGCGTGATATTACACGTTTACAATCATAATTACCGCCATGTTTTCTCTTAGCAGAACTCACAGAACTACAATGTTTGTAGCATTAAAAGGAATAGGTTTTATAATACTATCAAGATTCTGCGTCTTTACTATTGTAGCAAAAAATAAAACCGGATAAACTTGTTGAAAACGTCATCTTAATCCGGTGTGGTTTTTAAGCCCAAGTTTGCAAGTATTCAGATGAAGAAATACGTCCATTTGAAATAAAAATAAGACATTATTATTCACAAATTATGTGGAAAATTATCGAATTAGAAATGTTGACAAACCGCGATTTTTCAATACATTAATTTAAATCCGGTTAATTTGTGTTATCCGAGATAAAGACTTGACATATGATCAAGTTAAAACAAGTGCTTGAAAAGTGGGCAAGTGAAGAATCGGAATAATCGATGCCGTACGTCATGAGAAGTTGGTACGAATGTTGGGAGGAAGCAAGAGAAGTGTGCCAAGACAGAGGTGGTGTGGCGTATCAGTCCATCTCTGCCTACCCTTTAGGGCAAATGCGTCGTGATGGTATGTTAGTTAGTTAGTATAGTTAGTTTAATAATCTTACTTGTTTGATATTCGAAGACGAAAAAAATGTTTTTTTGTATGTTAATTATTTTAAGCTGCAATCAAATCGTTTCCGTAAATCAATTGCGGTTTTCGAACAATTTTATTTTCACTTTACATTCTATAAAAACACTCTGTAAGGCTTTTTTTTCAGTGATATTTTTTTATAATTAAAAAGAAACACGAGGTCTTACGATATACTCAAATATACTCAAATATTTCAATTTTTGACTGGCTTTCACATTAGTCGGAAATAATCTGTGCTCGAAAGCAGGAAAACAAGTTGTGCTGGACCTAATTTCGATTCCAATCCGGACGGTCCTCGACTCTTCTCGCCAAGACCAACATACCCGGTTCTGCGGAGTTGCATTTAAATAAACAATTGGTGTCGTGTGCTATTTTTTTCTAAGAGTAGAAATTTCCTTTAACAAAAATAATAGCAAGATCAATCCGCCAATAAACCCTAGGTTTTAAAAAACTGGACACCCTCTCTGCGTTTATTATGGCACTATTTATGGTTCAAATATCAGTTCAATTACTGCATATTTAATTTCAGATTTTGTTCTGGAATGACAAAGGTCACACTCTAAGACTCATATTATAAAAGTGCATACACAT
This sequence comes from Micrasema minimum, assembly GCA_022494985.1. NCBI lineage: Eukaryota > Metazoa > Arthropoda > Insecta > Trichoptera > Brachycentridae > Micrasema > Micrasema minimum. The sequence goes on from JAGVSP010000579.1 coordinate 25,018, forward strand.
ACCAGGGTGTAACAAAAACTCAGTATGTACAACCCGGGGAAACTGGTGGAATCTACAACATATTTGCGCAGTCGAAATGTGTAATATTATTTTATCTTTTTATCTGAACTACTCAGATCTGAAAATTTTTTTTTCATCTTCTCATACAAAGCTTTCATAAGTATGGGACATTAAAGTAAAATTGCACAATTTCTTATAAAAATGTGTTTTTTGTAAATTTTTGTTTTTCTCAATGGATAGTAAAATTTTGATCTAAATACATGATTATTTGATAACAATTAGCAAAAAAAAATCGAATTAATAATTCAACATAGTACGCAATTTTGTCGAATACTAAGGGTCAAATCAAAAAAAAATTTACTCTACATAAACGACTCCAAAGTATGATGTACAAGCTCACTGGTTTCATCGCTTGTGGCACAGCGAGTTTGGATTACACCCGGTATAGTGTTCTGTATTTGAAAATGTAAATTCATGCTCATTATAATAATAAACTTTGCAAAAAGTACCTTATAAACAGTTAAGTGTTGCACCCAGTTTAATAACATTAATATGTGTATTTTTATATTACGTATGTAGCCGGTATAAGAATGAACCTTAAGGAACATTTTTCCCACACACAAGCTTGAAGAAATACAGATGCTATGTCCACTATAAAGTGGCTTTGTTGACTAGATATACATCAAAAGAAATTATGTATCTTATAAATTAAATTATTTTGATAAGCCATAGCCATTGATTTATAAATACACCCTTTGCGGTGTGTGGGCGGATGCTTGCCGGCAGTCGAAGAGCTCTGATAGGTCGACCCGTGTAAGTGTATTGGTAAGAATTAAAGGTGCGCATTTTCTTTGTGTCATTACTTTTTCTAAATAATTTACTCTGCAAGGTGGATCTAGGTGTATTAATAAATCAATGGTATGGGCTATATATAGGGTTACAGTAACAGTATACAATACTAACCCGTTCCTTATGAGGAGCGTTCATGAATTTTACGATCCATCTAAAATGACTTTTTTTTTCTTGTGTTTTTTCTTGTTCGCAATTATTTAGAAAGAAAACTTCTTTAAATATTAATTATTTAAGGCTATGTAAAAAAATATAAAAAAACATTTACAAGTGGAAAATTACACCATCTTTTTTGTAAATTTTACCCGTACGGTTTTTACACGGTTTCACGACACAGGAAGGCATTTTGGAATGTTTTCTGAACGTCCGACTCGGCCGGCGCGGTTAAAGAAATACTGAATACGCGTCTGGCGGAGTTGGAGGTTTTGGCGGAGTTGAAGTGTCATTCATTTTTTGGGTTCAGTTCATATCTAAGTGTATTAATAAATCAATGGCCATAGCTATCCGTTTCTATCACACTGTCACATTTATAAATACAGGAATGGCTTAACCCCCTCCCCCACCCCTACTATCGATAATTGGCAATGCTTAGCCATAAACTGAATGATTTTCGAATGCCATTTTCAGCCACTAGGGCACTTATCACTAAAAAATCTTCACAGATATTACGTAGACATGTTAGTGATCGGTGCCTAGATAATCAGGATCAAACTATAGATGAGAAAATTGAACATTTTATTTCTTCCTTTCCAGGCGGATGCATCACTCGACATGGCCTACCGATACTCCTGCCAGGCGTCACTGGAGTATGTGTTCCTTCTTCAGGAAGTGCAAGAAAGTAAAAAGTTTGAACACGTCGAAACGTGACTTGGTGAGTATGTCGATAGTAACATTAAAAAATTATTATGTTAACTGCAATCCGAGAAAAAGTAAAATGAAAACCGTTCTTTTTAATATTTTTATTCCTAAATATGTTTGCTATCTCAGGAATAAACTCCTTTGAAGCCACGGTGCGCTTTAAAGTGGCCAACTTCAGAGTCGGCTTTTTGGTGCAGGATTGGGATTGTCCAAGCCGCGCTGCTGTACGCGGAACGCCCAAATGATGAAGCAGTGGTCGAAGATTTTTAAACTTACCGACCACCTTGAGTCCTTGTGGCTTTTGTTTTTGTTATAGCGCTTATTTTTTAATTTTTATACGAAAACTTTTTAACGCGTGTTCCATTGTTTTTTTTTTAAACGTTTACATCCCCATGGGTAAGAATTTCGTTATCACAGTCGCTTATTACCCTAGTTATAGTGATAATTTTATATAGCGCCGTGCTTTCGTAAAATATACTTCAAGATTATACTAACCTAAATCTTGTGTTTCTTCTTCTTTTTTTGTTTAATGTATAACCAAATGGACACACAAACCAAATTATTAATCGACTTCTCCAAATACAGGGTCGGTGTCGTTAGTTGGATAAGTCTAATGGGGTCGTGTATATATTGAAAATGCCTGCAAAAATATAGCTATGTAATTGTTAAAATTTGGCATGCCAAAATATTGTTTTGTAAATTCTAAATTTGTGAAATCCAAACATGGTTCTATTATACTAATTTATGTAAATATTCAATATGTTTAGTACTACAATGTGTTTTGTATAATACTACAATGCCCTGACTCGACACGGACTATCTAGTGAGTCGGGGCCAGATCATTGGCATGGGACCCTACTGATAGAGTCGCCATCCCATTATTGTGATTATATTAAATGTGAAATGTAATAAATAAATAAAATAAAATAAATGTCACTTTGTAAAAGTATATTTTTATTTTGCAGAGGCATTTGGAACCACCTGGACTAAACAATATTGTACATATGAAAAATCTACCAAAGAGTTTAAAATGACGCCATTCAATCAAATCACAAGCAAATTGGTGAGTATACGAAGCTCGCAAATTATTTATCGGTTAATGGCAAAGATGATCCTATATTTTAAGATACACTACTTAGTGCCTTAAAAATATACAGATACAAAATCTACTGTAATGTGTCAGAGTTGAAATTCAACGATTAGAAAATAGAGACGGAAAGTTTTGACCGACTCTATAGCCCTGTTTTTTTGTATATATCAAAAATCCTGAATATTACAGTTCATTGTTGTCTTCCAGACCACTCCGTCGGACACGATGACCCTTACGAGCTGCGTGCGTCGCATGTCGGAGACGATCGAGAAGCGCTTCTGCTTCGACATCACGGCAGAAGGCCGGCCAGGCGTATCCTACACCCTCCAGGCGCTCGGGGAGGACGACCGCAAGGCGTGGATGGACGCCATGGATGGCAAGGAGCCCGTGAGTCTTGTATGATGAACCGTCTTTACTATGTCATGACCAGCACAGTGGGATCGGGCACTCATACTCAATCATCAGTCATCCATTTATTCATGGTGTATTATTTTTCCTTACTGGTGGAGTTAGGTCTAAGCACAGTCTTGACATTACTGTGATTAATTCCCTATATAGGAGAAATCATTATCTTTAATCATCCTTTAGTGAAAAAGACATAAATTAAAAGTTATTGTTTTAATAGTCTTCTTTTATAAATTTAATAAATAAGTTAATTCTCACTATTGACATCTCAACAGAGACGAGAAAATTTGGAATGGAATATGGATATCTAGGCGTTTTTACAGGGCTTATGACCTGTCATTGGCTGGATTAAGTGGCCACTTGATGTATTACAACATTCCCCATTTCACCTAGTATTTGATATCCATATTATTGCCAATATACATTAGTTTTTGTCTACAAGTATTTTGACACACTCAAAATGTTGTTTATGAAAATATGTATTTTTTTTGGTATATTTGTTGTTAGGATGTTCCATCATATTTGTGTTATTATACATGGTGTAACAAAACTCAATGTTCAAGCGGAGAACCAGTGAATCTACATAATATTTGAAGTCGATTTTGTAGAATAAATTTTTTGAGACCCTTAGTTTTCGAGAAAATTGAGTACGTGAAGTTGATTTTTGTTTGCAAATTGTTATCAAATAATATCATGTCTTTAGTCAAATTTATACTATTTATAAAGAAAACAAAATAAAAAAACGCGTTTAAATAAGAATTTGAGCAATTTTACTTTTTCTCCCAAACTCTTGAAAACTTTTGTGAGAAAAAAATTTTTTTTTTTAAGCTCTGATAAAAAAGTCATATTACATAATCGTCTCCAAATAGGATGTACATGTAGATTCACCAGTTTTCGGGTTGTATTACGAGTTTTGTTACACCCTGTATTAATACAGATAACGTTTTCTGGGTTATTGCCTTCTTCTTTATGTTTAGTTGAGTTCACAAACAACACGGCATAATAACCCAGAAAAACATTACAAATCTGTATTCTGAAGGCTGCGAAAACCTACGAACTTTGACAATGCATTAATGTTTACAAATTGCAGGTTTTATGTTTGGCTGGCTAACATTCTACCACCAGGACACGAGGTGCACAAAGACTTTAAACCCTACATGTCCGATCTGCAACTTCGAATACAAAAGGTAACTCTTTCTTCAAATTTCTATGAGATATCCTCATGTTTGAGCTTTTTGTTTTTATGAAATCCTCCGCCAATTTGATTCATTACTCCCAAGTGCAATATTTTTCCTTGTAGATAAGTAATCAATTGTTATAACTTCGAAAAAAATCTTGTTCATAATAATTTTATATTCAGTGACCATTTTATATATCAGACAGGTCTTTTTTTTAATTACATTTTACGCATAAGCATGCAAAATTAATCATTCATCTTTTTGACAAAAACCATTTTTTTTATGCATTGATTTATGTGTGATTAATGTTTTGTTTTGCTTAAAATTAACCACCCTGTTACAGACAAGAGGAAACTTTGAAGAAACCAGCAAAAAGACAGAATTACTCATGAAAAAAATGATGGAAATGCGACAGATGGTAATTTCTCCATAAATTATAGTAAAAATACTATTTATTTAAGTACATCATTTTTATTGTATATTGATATTTTTAATGCATACTGCCTTACTAAGCATGTTACAGAAAATAAAAAACGAAGCCTTGAGAACATGATTATTTGTTTTTATCATTTCTCAATGCCAAACTTCGTGAAACGCCCTTGTATTTTTATCGATAAAAGAACATCAATAAGAAAATGCCTAAACTTATATCTTTTCAGTTAACTCGGCGCTTGATATAATATCCGTATTTTAGTTACTAAACTCAATCAAACTCTTTAACAAATCGTAGCGTGAAATTAATTTCCAAGAGATTATTGAATTCTAAACAATACATGTGTTCCCAAAAATTGGTAACATGCTCGCATTAAAACGAATGTGCAAAAATTTGATAAAGCAAGTAAGCATAATCATAATCTATATATATAAAAATGAATGTAAAGTTTGTTTATATGTTTGTCCTTTATAGATTCGTAAAACCGCTTATCCGATTGCAATAAGTTGTTCTAGAGGGTTGTTTTATTCACATCATGGAAGGTTCCTGCATTATAACATCCATTTTATAATTTTTGTATTTGTGTAATTTGATATAATTTAGTGACAGTTCCGGGTGAATTTTAGATACGCCCATGTAACCGATAGTACTGCATAGCTAAGTACATAAAGCTTATAAAAAATGTCGTCAAATAATGCTGTACAGCAAAAGGCGCTAATAGTCGTTTTCATCACGTATACAATTTATTTTTTATACACCTCGAACTTTCAATTACATTTTTAAAATTTATTTACACCCCGATTCGGACTTTTTTCACAATAAATAAGTGCCGTGAATTTGGTTTTGAGCTATCGAGTGCATTTTTTACCTCCGAAAAATGTTTTTTTGTTCAAGATTTCTGTGTTAGTTTCATTTCGTCAGTTTTTTTCTATATGAGAAAAAAAATCGTTTTTGACAAGGGCTTCTCCTGATCGAGAATAACTCTGCAGAGCTCTGTTTTTTGCAATAAATAGAAAGAAGACAAAATTCCAAGTTCAAAGACACCTAAAAATCGTTTCTAGCTGGGAAATTAAAAAAGTTATAACGTTTTAAAAAACATTATTTTTTACTATATAAATATTTTAAGTTTAAATCTGTTATAATTTTTATGGCTATGGAATAAAATCATTAACAGACAGTGAATTCGTAATAAAAAGTACCTTACCTTATAATTCGTTTGGAGTTTATATTAAAGGTAGGTAGCCTACCTAGAAGTATTTATTTCTCTTCGAGCTACAAGAATCTTAAGTTTGAAATTTGGAGCATTTGCTACTACTACACTCACTCCCTTATCCGCACCCAATGGTGCATAGGGCACTGCATTGGTACACCAAGTGCAGTGTCTCTTGATCATTTTATTACATGAAAAGTAGGATGATCAGTCTTACGCTTCAGTCCCAGTCCAAGGTATCGCACATGAAATAATAATGTAAAAATAACATGTAAATAAATCATATTTCATCTTGACCCTCTACGGGAATCGAACCGGCGACCTCATACACGGTAAGTAAAATGGGCTACCACTGTGCTACGAGGTGAACATATGGATCATATGGACTCGCACAATTCCCGAAAATATATATTCTATTTGTATAATGCCGAATGAGTTTTTAATTTTTTTTAAAATTAATAATTATCATCACCATTACTCCTATTACAGAATTGCTTCCCATGCACAGCATATGGATTTTTTAAATTCCAAAATGGCGGGCGTACCTTTTTTTCGTAAAATAAAGTAGGGTATCGTTTTAAGGGTTTTTAAGGGTGCTGATTTCGAATTAGAGTTTATTTTTTAAATCCAAGATGGCGGACGCAACGTTTTTTCATAAAAATAAAGTTGGGTATCGTTTTAAGGGTTTTTAAGGGTCCTGATTTCGAATTTAGCTTTTATTTTTAAATCCAAGATGGCGGACGCAACTTTTTTTCATAAAATAAAGTTGGGTATCGTTTTAAGCGTTTTTAAGGGTCCTGATTTCGAATTTAGCTTTTATTTTTAAATCCAAGATGGCGGACAAAGCTTTTTTTTTTTCATAGAAGGATGTTGGGTATCGTTTTAAGGTTTTTGGGGGCCCTGATTTTCGAATCTAGCGTTTATTTTTAAATCCAAGATGGCGGACTCGTCCCTTTTTTTCATAAAATGAAGATGGGTATCGTTTTAATGGTTTTGGGGGGCCCTGATTCGAATCTAGCGTTTATTTTTTATTCCAAGATGGCGGTTGTCTCTTTTTTTTCACAAAGTGAAGATGGGGTATCGTTTTAAAGGTTCTTGGGGGCTCTGATTTCAAATTTAAAGTTTATATTTTGATATCCAAGATGGCGGACGCACCTTTTTTTCATAAAATGAAGATGGGTATCGTTTTTAGGGCGTATGGGCGTCCCTGATTTCGAATTTAAGAGTTTATTCGGGAATTCAAGATGGCGGACACACATTTTTTTCATAAAAATGAAGGTTTGTATCGTTTTTAGGGCGTATTCGCGTACTGATTTCAAATTTAAAGTTTTTTTGATATCCAAGATGGCGGACGCACCTTTTTTTCATAAAATGAAGATGGGTATCGTTTTTTTTTAGACGATACGGGCGTCCTGATTTTGAATTTAAGCGTTTATTTCGGAAATCCAAGATGGCGGACGCACATCTTTTTTATAAAAAATAAAGATTGGTATCGTTTAAAGGTTTTGGGTGACCTGTTTTCGAATATAGAGTTTATATTTGAAATCCAACCTGACGGACGCACCTTTTTTCATCTAAGAGTAAATTCCATTCATGCGTCGGACCTGCGCCACACACATTAGAAAAAAAATAAAATGTCCTGGGTGTCATTTTTTTCAAGGGTAATAGAAGTCCTCATATTTAAATTTACGAGTCGGACAGCCAAGAAATTTATTGTTTATGCCAAAGACGGATAAACAAAAAATTTATTATAATTACCTACCATGAAGCACTTGAAAAATAAAGTCACCAAAATAAAAATAAATAACATTTTACACTATACCTTTATACATACGAGTATACACATTATACGAGTTATTCAATTTTCATAAATGGCATTTATCATCAGAAAGAAAATACAAATATTCCCTTCTTACCAATTCCCAAAGAAACAAGAGATAAATCTTTCAAATTTCAATCGAGATATTTCAAGAATTACCTGTTTCTTCTGCGGCAGCAACGCGACGGGTATCAGCTAGTATATAATATAACTGAATCTTGCTTGAAAATTCAAGTTTGGCCAAAATGCTAAAATAAAAATGACATTTACACGGATACCTAAAAAGTTACATTCGAAATAGCGAAGTGTTATCACCGCTTCTTACAGTAATTCGTATCACGTAATGTGACGTCATGATTCAGAAGAAAAGCTCCTGCAAACGTGGGCGAGTATAGCCCCATTCAAGTACATAGAAGCGAGGATTATTTACTTTCAGAAATTTCAATCGATACGATCGTCGTAACCTGTTTCTTTGCGGCAGCATCTCTTGATTTGGCTATTTAGAAAATTTATTTAAAAATTGGTTCCCTGCGTTTTAGGTTTTATTACCCAAATTCTTCCATATTTGCCAATCTCTTGAATGATATACGTTTAATATTTAATATCTTATTAACTAGTAAGTATTATTTAAGGTGGATGGCAAACTGCTTAATCTATGACACTAGCAACGAGTACAAGCCGGGAGGCGGCGATCAAAGAAGTAGATGTATTGTATATATAAATCCCCAATGCTATACTTATATTTTATTACGTACGCACTTGGTTCTTTTATATCGCCAGTCTAATTCCCATTAGATCAGGATGTTTGTCCTATAAAGAGTTTTTTTGTAAAAGTATATTTTTATTTTTGCAGAGGCATTTGGAACCACCTGGACTAAAAAAATATTGTACATATGAAAAATCTACCAAAGAGTTTTAAAATGACGCCATTCAATCAAATCACAAGCAAATTGGTGAGTATACGAAGCTCGCAAATTATTTATCGGTTAATGGCAAAGATGATCTAAGATTTTAAGATACACTACTTAGTGCCTTAAAAATATACAGATACAAATCTACTGTAATGTGTCAGAGTTGAAATTCAACGATTAGAAAATAGAGACGGAAAGTTTTGACCGACTCTATAGCCCTGGTTTTTGTATATATCAAAAACTCCTGAATATTACAGTTCATTGTTGTTTTCCAGACCACTCCGTCGGACACGATGACCCTTACGAGCTGCGTGCGTCGCATGTCGGGAGACGATCGAGAAGCGCTTCTGCTTCGACATCACGGCAGAAGGCCGGCCAGGCGTATCCCTACACCCTCCAGGCGCTCGGGAGGACGACCGCAAGGCGTCAATGGACGCCATGGATGGCAAGGAGCGTGAGTCTTGTATGATGAACCGTCTTTACTATGTCATGACCAGCACAGTGGGATCGGGCACTCAATCATCAGTCATCCATAGTTATTCATGGTGTATTATTTTTCCTTACTGGTGGAGTTAGGTCTAAGCACAGTCTTGACATTACTGTGATAATTCCCTATATAGGAGAATCATTATCTTAATCATCCTTTAGTGAAAAAGACATAAAATTAAAGTTATTGTTTTTAAATAGTCTTCTTTAATTTATTTAATAAAATTAATAAATAAGTTAATTCTCACTAGGTCTTAAGAGCAAGAATGTGCAGTCCACAGTTAGCTGAAAATATGTACAATTTGACATCTCAACAGAGACGAGAAATTTGGAATGGAATATGGATATCTAGGCGTTTACAGGGCTTATGACCTGTCATTGGCTGGATTAAGTGGCCACTTGATGTATTACAACATTCCCCATTTCACCTAGTATTTGATATCCATATCTGCCAATATACAATAGTTTTTGTCTACAAGTATTTTGACACACTCAAAATGTTGTTTATGAAAATATGTATTTTTTTGCTGGTATTTTGTTGTTAGGATGTTCCATCATATTTGTGTTATTATACATGGTGTAACAAAACTCAATTTTCAAGCGGATTTTTTTTTGAATCTACATAATATTTGAAGTCGATTTTTAGAATCAAATTTTTGATTTGACCCTTATAAAGAAAAACAAAGTACGAAAACGTTTTTTTTTTTTAATAAATTTGAGCAAATTGTTATCAGATATCATGTATTTACTCAAATTAAACTATCCATAAAGAAAAAAAAATTTTTTTTTAGCAACGCAAGCTCAGATTAAAAAGTCTTATTACACAATCGCCTCCAAATGCGATGTAGATTCACCAGTTTCCCGCTTGTACATCGAGTTTTGTTACACCCTGTATAAATATCTCTTATAGTTTAGTTGGATTAACAATAATCGCATAAAAAAACAGGTTTTCAGCTTATTATAGACAGCATGTTCCTGGTTTTGAGATTCAGACTTCTAAGTTCAGGTTAAGAGCTATCTCTAGGAGATAATCTGTCACTATATTTCCTGCCAAATTATTTACAGCATTAGTTATTACAACATTTGTAGTCAAATATCAAGATGTAGTAGATGGATGCCATTTTTAAAATGTTGGTTGTTGGTCTAGGCAAATTATTTAATTCTGTAAACAATTTAGATATTAGGGGGTCTGTTTGATGTATGATAGTCTATCCCAAAGTAATTGACGTACATTATAAAATCATTACAAAACATAATAAACGTAGTAACACCATTCATACTCCACACTCATGGTCACCATCCACGTTCATTGGGTGCATGGTGAAAAATCTTGGTGCAGGATTCAAAATTTAGTCTAAATCCTGTTAAAAATAGTCATTGAGTTTTTAATGATGGGGTTCAGCTGGCGGTTATCCAAATACTACCATATCGTCTATGTAAGTTCAATCCATCGCATTGAGCCATTGAATTAAAAAGTTCAGAAAAGACAAAAATAAATAGAATACTTAGCTTTTACAAAAAAAATTTTTACAAAATTTCGAAACTCTTTCTTTGGCATTTTTCTTTTTTGCACTAAGAATGCCATGTATGAGTATACTTTAATTGGAATAAAAATTAAATGCATATACGAATGATTCCCTACTTTTTCTTTTTTAAATGAAAAACTTTTTACTTGCTTAAGGTATTGACTTTAACGGATTGCTCATGTCACACTTATTGAACAATTCAAAATTTTCAATCTACCAATCGATGCCGGTTATTCCGGTTTCAAGGAAACGTCAAAAATACGTATTTAGATTCGTATTGCTGATACGCGGTATTGAACTTACGTAGACGATTTTTATTATTAAGGTCCACCTCTTAAGTAAGGTTTATACAGGTACTAACAGTTTTACAATTTATGACTCGATTGATCCATCCTTTCTATGAAAGTATTTTAGTTGATAAACTGTTTCCGAAATTATCACATCTGAATCTAATTTGTTACTAGTGTGTGTGTGATGAAAAAACAGTCTTTTTTGGAGATGTCTTAGCAGTACACTGCTGCAGGAAGCGTGGTTGACGTGCCTGCTCCGTTCCTTTATATAAACGTAGACCTCGAATTTCTCCATGGAATTCAGCATTTCTTTCTAATATCTAAAATGTGTGACGATATCATTGTTTACTGTTAATTCCTGGGAGAAATCGGGGGAATACGATTGTGTTGATTAACATTGTATTTAGACATGCACACCGATCATATTTTCATTTAAATACCACAACTAAAGATTATTGCCACAAAACAATAAATAAAAAAAGCTGGCTCATTAATTCCCTAGAATTTAATGAGCTCTTTATTCAATAAAGCTGCCACTTTCAGTTATCCTGAAAAATGAATAATAGACCAAAAATAAGGACTTTCCACTTTTTCCCACTACAAAATAGTTTAAGACATAAGTGTTAATTTTTTCAAAGCTTTGTGGCTGTAGAAAAATCCGGTATATAATTTTGGAAACACTAAAATTTCTAATACATGGTATAGCCTTAAGAGGAAACAATACCACTTGAGCTCGGCCGCTTCTCCATACAATCGTATTCCTCGATTTTCTCTTTGGAATTTAGTACTAGAGCAATTATTTTTTCACAAGTATTAGCTATTGACAAGAACCGTATTTGCATTGTCTTATTTAATTGATATGTTTATGTTAATGGACATAAATAATTTTTTTTTTTCAAATAAGACAATTTTAATGAAATCAGAAAAAAATCATTAATCCAGTGCTAAATTCCATGGGGAAAATCGAGAAATACAATTGACATAGTGTTCCGTAGTTGAATTGTTATTTGGTCAGTAATATTTTTTTGGTTTCTTCTAACCGTGGAGTATTTGTTGTATCCAGGGTGACAGGCGTGGCGTCCAAGGTGGCGAAGCTGCTGTCCATGGGGCTGGACCGCAGGAAAGCCCCCGGCGAGCGGCTGGGCACGGCGCTGGAGGACCAGTGCGAGTGGGAGAGCAAGACGCTGACCAGCGCCCTCAAGACCTACCTGCGCAACCTGCCCGAGCCGCTCATGACCTTCCGCTTCCATAACGGGTTCATCGCCGCCGCAAGTGAGCATACAATACATCAATACATGCACATCAAATACAAGGGAATAGGGCAGTAACTCCGAATAAAAAAAATTGAATTGCTTCCATTCCTGCTGGGCGATACAGAAACATCGACATGTAGATACAGGTCGGTACGAGGTTTATATCGACCTTGTATCGACGTAATTCCAAAGAAAATCGATGGTGCAACCGACATGTATCCATGTGTCAATATTCCTGTAATCACCCAACTGATCGATGCACATCAAATATATCGACTGCCCCAAGAAAGAGGGCACTTACTTTGAATTTTTTCTTGACACATATTGTTCCAACATTCATTACGTCGCTCCTTTCAAACGGCGTTTATCTAAATGAAAAATGATTCGCGAAGTTGGCTGACTGTTTTGTTGATTCAGTGTGGGGCGATAGCAGAACCGGACTAAACTATTTAGAAAGTCTCTGTTCTACGGGCTACCTTTAGCAAATGACAGAATATATACTTATTCAGTTTTAGAATTTCTTGAATGCTGTCCAAAAGTATGGAAAATTAAAACATTTAATTTTCCTTATAGAAAGATCTGTCAATTTGAACTTATTACTGTCTTCCTTTGCAAGCAGGTCGAATATGGACTATGTAATTTTTAGTACATTTTGATTTCGATTATTTAATCTATAAGCTCTGTTTTAATGTAATAACTAAACAGAATAAGAACTAAGAAGTATAATGACATTGATTTTATTTTAGTCAAGACTGTTTTTTCTATTTAGTTCCTAAACCACAACCCGGTTTAACCACCCATAATAGGTTATCAAAAAATTAATAAAATGTGTATTGTTTTATTATGATTTGATATTGTTTTATTTTCCATTTTTCAAGTTTCGGGGGACCGTGAGACACATGTAGAGATGATGTAAAGTACATTACCTTGATATACACAGTTTCAGTAGATTCGATAAATCTCCACAAAATCGAGAGATCTGCAAAAAATCGATAAGATAGGCGACGATAGAGATTATTAGTATGGCAATATTTATGGCAGTCCGACTGTGTATTCTATGGTCCAACGTCGCCTTCTGCGCATGCCTACAGACAGTAAACTGTGCCATGTAAAGGTAAAATTTACACCGCGCAGTTTTTATTGTTCAGAAAACGGTACAAGAGACTGTGTAGTTTTCTGAACAAGAAACTGCACAGTAAACTGTCTCGTATAAAGTGGGCTTTAGATAGAAATCACCATTTTAAAAAAAAATGGTTCCATAGTGCGGTTTACAGAAGTATAACATCCCAAAAGTTTAATATTTTAATAACCTTAAAAGTTTCCAGTATCCCTCCATTTGCCTATCTTCTTCCGCAGTGTTGCCGCCAAGTCGGACAAGAACCTGATGACCGTGTCCAACATATCGGTCTGCTTCGGGCCCACGCTGCTGCGGCCCGAGGAGGAGACCGTGGCCTCCATCATGGACCTGAAGTTCTACAACGTGGTGGTGGAGCTGCTGGTGGACAACTACGACCGCATCTTCCACTCGCAGCCGGATCCGGAGATCAGGACCAACGGCGGCTCTGGCCTGCATCAGGACATGAGGTAGGATTCATTATTATTACTAGATGTTTTCATTAAGCCAGCGGTTTGGAGCTGATGCGCTTAACCATTAAGTTATCAAGTTACTAAGTGGACTTGCATCTGCAATGTTTTTCAATGGCGGGACAGACTTTTTTATTTTTAATTCTATGTTTTATTCTACATGGTGTAACATGGTGTAACAAAACTCGATATACAAGCGGGAAGCCAGTGTGAATCTACGTCATATTTGGAGTCGATTTTGTAGAATAAATGACCCATAGTTTTCGAGAAAATTGAGTACGAATAATTTTTTTTTTTTTTAATTTTTGTCTAATATTATCAAATATCATTTATTTAGTAGAATTAATACTATTCATGAAGAAAACAAAATAAAAAACCGCATTTTAATAAGAATTTGTGCAATTTTACTTGATCTTTTATTTTTACTTATAAAATAATCTTTTATTTTGAAAAAAAAATTTTTTTCAAGCCCAGATTTCAATTTTTTATTTATTTATTTTAGTACATATCAGTTTTTATGAATTATTGTTATTTTAAATACATTGCTTACTGGGGGACCCCGTGCCGAAAAATGCATTTTACAGGTTAAATTTTTAAAGTTAATATTAATTTACACATGTACTTAATCAATGTCACTCACTAATACTATCACAATAATTGTAGGTAGATGAGGTTCAAATATATTATGACAATATTATTGTTGCAATATCTTGAGTCTTGAGTACAGTAATCATAGATTAACACGCATCAATATTGATTGAATTATTATATTATGATGACCATGGTTTCAGGATCCAATGTATAAATAAGTTAATAAGTTATATTACACATTCAACTCCAAATATGATGTAGATTCACCAGTTTTTGGGCTGTCCTACGAGTTTTATTACTCCATGTATAGATTTATCAATATCGAGGATGTGATGAGTTTATCTTTTAAAGTCGGCGCCGAGTTTAAGCTATTTTTATTTATGTATTATTTACATTTGTATAAGTTACAATAATTGGATGCGTATATTTCAACTTTTTAGCGCGTTGAACTGAAATATTGTTATAAAAATATTTTTTGTATGATATTATTAAATACATGAACTACTCTGTATTTAAAAATAGTTTATTTTCAGCCCTTTGAGTGATAAGCATTCATTTCTTTGAAAATAACTTTCACAATTTGAGGGTAGATGTCTCTACTATGTATGTTTGATGGAATTATAGCAGATGCATAATGATAATTTGTTTGTCTATGGCAGGGTGGGCTGGAAGAGCTTGCTTGGGTTTTTGCCTCTTGTTAAAATCAAAGAAATTAATTTCTAAAAAAATTTAAAAAATGGGAATTTAATTTAAAACCTATTTTTTTGTTGAACAATGAATTTTAAATTTTTTTGAAAAAAAAAAAAAAGTCTGGTAAAAAATTTTTAAAAACAGAAATAAAAAGATTATGAACTTGAATTTTTTAAGCAACTTTTAAAATTTTTTAACCCCTACCAAAAAAATTTTTAAAAAAATGGCTTTATATTTTTAAAAAAAATTTTTCAAAAAAAAAATTTTTAAAAAAAAAATAAAATTATTTTCCCAAAAATAAATTACATCAAAAAAAAAAATTTTCCCAATTTTGGGGGAAAAAGGTATAACATAAAAAGTTTTTCTAAAAAAAAATTAAGGTCCCCCGGAAAGATTTTATTTTTCCCGTATTTTGGGGGTTGGGGGAAAAAAGGGGCCCTTGAATAAAAAATTTCGGGGGTATATGCGAGATGGAAATAAAGCTTAAAATGTTTTTCCCTTTTAAAAACGTTTTTAAAAAACCCACAATAAATTTTTGGGAAAAAATTTGAAAAAAAATAATTATTTTTTTTTGGAAAAAAGATCGTCAATTCAATGCAAGTGTAGCGAAGAAAAAGGAAAAAAATTTTCTTTCCCCAAAAAATTACGATAAAATTAAAAAGACGAAGGGCCTTTAAAACTTAACCGGGAAATGGCCCCAAAACTCTTAAATGTTAAAAATTCTTAAAAAAAAGTTCTTCGTTTCGATTAAAATTTTTAAAAAATTTTTTTAAATTTTTTAGTTTCCAGAAAAAAAAACCCCCCCCTTTAGGTCCCCGGGCCCACCCCCCCCGGGCCCAAAGGGGGGGGGCTCCCAAAAGGACCGGCTCGAGGGGTAGGCTGGGACACTGCCCCATTTCCCGAAACCCCAAAGATCCGAAAGGGGTCGGGCCGCCCCGGCATGGAGGTTTTTTTTTTAATTTTTCTTAAACCCTTGGAGCGTTGGCTTTTTAATTTAATTTAAAAAATTTTTGTTTGTTTTTAAGGCTGACAATTTTTTTTATTTTACATGGTGTAACAAAACTCGATATACAAGCTGGAAAGCAGATATACCAGTTACGTCATATAGTGTGAATCACGTTCATATTTGTACAGTCGATTTTGTAGAATAAATGACCCTTAGTTTTTCTGAGGACATATAAGAAAATTTAGTTCGAAATAATTTTTTTTTTTTTATGTTTGTCTAATATTATCAAATATCAGTTATTTAGTAGAAAGTCAATTACTCCTATTTGAAGAAAACAAAATAAAAACGCATTTTCATTTTTAATAAGAAATTGCTGTGCAAATTTTTTACTTAATCTTTTATTTTTACATTAGAAATACTATAATTTTATTTTGAAAAAAAAAAAATTTTTTTCAAACTCAGATTTGATTTTTTATTTATTTATTTAAGTAATATCAGATTTTATGAATTAGTGTTATTTTAAATACATTGCTTACCTGGGGGACCCCGTGCCAAAAATGGGTGGAATATATGGGTTAAATTTTTAAAGTTTAAAATATTAATTTACACATGTACTTAATCAATGTCACTCACTAATACTATCACAATAATTGTAGGTAGATGAGTTCAAATAGTTAATAAGTTATATTACACATTCAACTCCAAATATGATGTAGATTCACCAGTTTTTGGGCTGTCCTACGAGTTTTATTACTCCATGTATAGATTTATCAATATCGAGGATGTGATGAGTTTATCTTTTAAAGTCGGCGCCGAGTTTAAAGCTATTTATTTATGTATTATTTACATTTGTATAAGTTACAATAATTGGATGCGTATATTTCAACTTTTTAGCGCGTTGAACTGAAATATTGTTATAAAAATATTTTTTGTATGATATTATTAAATACATGAACTACTCTGTATTTAAAAATAGTTATTTTCAGCCCTTTGAGTGATAAGCATTCATTTCTTTGAAAATAACTTTCACAATTTTGAGGGTAGATGTCTCTACTATGTATGTTTGATGGAATTATAGCAGATGCATAATGATAATTTGTTTGTCTATGGCAGGGGGGGCTGGAAGAGCTTGCTTTCAACTTTTTTGCCTCTTGTTAAAAATCAAAGAAATTAATTTCTAAAAAAAAATATGTTTTTTTTTCTTTACCTATTTTTTTGTTTTGTTTTACTTCACTTTACTTTTTGGGCTTTCTGACTGCTGAAAAATTTTTTTGAATTGCATAAAAGGAGTCACAAATATTTTTATCAGGATGTATTTTTTTATACCTGACAGCTGGGATCACCAATAAATGTCCGTAAAATACGCATTTATGACGTGATATCGAGCCATATTCGGCAGAACAACGTACCTAAGCGACATTTGGGTGAATTGTGGTTTTTCTTGAAAAAATGATCTTTATTACCCCCTGAATAAGTGGTAAAAAAACATTATAGCTTTACTTTGAATATTCAAGATAATAGCCCTAGCGTAATTGCCCTCTGCTCAAGTTACAGGTAGTAGCTTAGGTTAAACAATTCATTCCTTTAAGTGTAAAGCGCCCTTGAGGTAAATTTTCACAAAAATGGCACTATATAAATTAGCCGATTATTATTATTAGACACCATGTTTTTTAGCCAACATCTTGTGTGGCAATTTCCAAACAATTATTCTTCCCCATGTGTTTAGTCTTGCCTGTGACAGGCACAGGGCTTTATTGCCATTGGGAGTAGAGGCAATCATTTATTATCACACAATATCTGCTTTCTGTATCTTGACTACCCGAATGTCTAAAGTCCTTTGTAAGTAGCATAGATAATTAAGAATCATCCCTGGTGAAGCTATTCCCTCGTGTATTGGCTCAGTTTTTCAGTATTATTTATTGAATAATTTTCTAAACAAAGCCGTGACGACGTAAAGCTTTGAAAATTTGTAACGTTTTTTTTTATTTAAAGAATGTAAAGGTTAATTAAAAGGCGTAATTTATAAAAAAATGTAATAAAAAAATTGACAAATTTCTTAATTAAAATTTCAAAATTTTCAAAAATTTTAAATTTCTTAATTCAAAATTTTTAATTAAAATTTCTTAACTTTAAAAAATGTGGTAAAAAAGTAAAAACAATAATAAATACAACATTTTTGGGCGTGTTCAAATACTTGTACACAAATCTGGATTTATCCCATGACGGGAGTAGGTACATATATTTCTCAAAGGTTTTCTCGAAAGGTTTACGATTCGTAACATAAATACAAAATCAAACATGTTATATGTAGAAGCCGAGTTAATTGTAGAAGCCGAGACAGGCCGAGAAAGACATGGAATGACCAAGTGCAAGTACTTGAAAGTGGACATGTGAAAAGTCGGAATAATCGGCGTATGCGCATGAGAAGATGTATGAATGTAGAGGAAGCAAAGGAAGTGTGTCAGGACAGAGTGGTATGGCGTTTCTATCCTCTCTGCCTACCCCTACGGGGAAATAGCGTGATGGTTAGTTAGTTGGTTAGTTAAAAATGTTACCTGGTGTGGATATTCGCTAATAAGCCGAATGGGGAATGTTGTAGTACGTAAAGTGGCCACTTAACCCAGCCAATGACAGGTCATAAGCCGTGTAAACGCTCGAATATCCATATTCCTGAGTTTGAAAAAAAAAAATCTACTTCATCACAATAATAAATGTTAAAGTATCACTTACCTTTTTTTTTACCTTGAAGGTTTTTTTTTTTTTTAGTTTCAATCAAATTTCGATAAATTTTCATTACAATGTACAATACATAATACAAAATTCGCATTGAAAAACTAGCCACGGGTAGTTTTCTAAATTGAGTCGAAACTCAAAACAAGAACATGCCCATGAATGTAATAATTCGAAGTTCAGAAGGACCTCACTCCATCGGCGGCAATTCGCCAAGGCAGGCGTCGAATGGTCGAATCCAAACATGTAAAAATGTCAACGGTAATAAATATAGATAAAGTTAAGTACCCTCTCTCTGTTTTCGTAATTCGTTTCGTAATGTCGGCTGTATTTAGCGTGACTGACAGTAAACACGTTTAGAAATTATTTCATTGTTTGTATTATTTACGTCTGTCTACTGACTGTCTTTTGTCTAAAGTTGTCGGTTTTAAAAACCGAAAAGGGACTAAACTTTTGTGTCGTCCTGAACGAACTTAGTACCTACCATAGATAGTACCTACTTAGTTGATATTGTTTTTACTATTTCCTATTTTGTTATGCTTGCTAAAAATATGCAGCTAGAATGGACCTAAATAAGAACATAGTATGACCCTTATTAGCGATATTATTCGTCTCCTTAATTTATGAAAAATAAACACAATAAATTCCACAATCCGAAGCTCCATTCCCAACTCACTCAAGACTCGATGTATTCAACCAATGCATTCTGCCCGTCCTTACTTATGGCGCGGAAACAATGACTCTGACCAAGCAATCCTCCCCATAAGTAATTGCAAGTTGCACAGAGGAGCATGGCTGATTTATGCTTGGAATAACATTAAGAGACCGTTTAAAAAGGAACGATTGGATCCGACGCCAGACAAAAGTCTGCGACGTGGTGCAGCGAATTGCTTGGTTGAAGTAAAAATGGGCCGGTCACATAGCTAGAATGACGGACGACAGATGGACGAAACGCGTTCTGGTGTGGAGACCGAGGAACCAGAGGCCTCCATAGACGTCCACTACTTGAGATGATATTGTGGACGACATCAGGAAGTCTGCTGGAAGATATGGATGTGAGACAGCGCAGGATCGGGAGGAGTGGAGACGGCAGGGGGAGGCCTATGTCCATTCGTCTCCTTACGGGCTGAGATGATGAAACACAATATTGTTTTGCGAAATATGGTTTTATAAATTACTTAGGTAAAAAAACGGAAATTTGAAAATTTATAATTACTTTTCGCAAACTTTAGCTCCTTATTATTTTATATTTCATTTCTTAAATGTTACATTCATATGAATTATATAATACGTAGTACTCATGCCAAAAATACTTAATTTGTTCAACATTTTGGGCGTGATCAAATACTTGTACACAAATCTGGATTTTATCCCAAGACGGGAGTAGATATATATTTTTTATTTTTTATCCCTACAGAGAGGCGGAATGGGAATGTTTGTAGTACCCTCATAAAGTGGCCACTTAACCCAGCCAATGACAGGTCATAAGCCCTGTAAACGCTCGAATATCCACATTCCCGAATTTAAAAAAAAAAAATCTCAGTAGGGACATAAAATAAAAATATATACTTAATTTGTTAGTTAAAATTAAGATATTTTTTTTAGGAAAACGTAATAAGTTATTATCACTTATTAGTGGCCACTTAACCCAGCCAATGACATATCATAAGCCCTGTAAACGCCTAGATTATCCATAAACTCATATCCAGAGCTTCTCTGTTGAGATATCAATATTGATTGATGTTATCCCAGCATTGGTTAACTACCAACTTTTCCCTGCAGTAATCTTGTGGTGTGGGAAGGTTGTGATAGTCATTATTCGGTCACTAATAAATAAAAATATTTTGTATTATAAAAACATACCCCAAGGCAGAATAGTCTCACAATTTAATAATCATTTCGGACGTTCCCGCCCCTTTTGTATAGCCAGTTGCTCTAAACATTTTATTTATTTATTTCTGAATGATTTATAAAGCGCTATTTTTGCGAGAGATCGCCTCAAGAGCGCTGTACAATAAATAACAGTTTTTACTAAACACAATGAAGGCCGTGTGTGCTCCTATTCTGATCAGGTTTTTTCAATAAAAAATATTAGAATCCATCAGTAAATATCGCAAAGTGCCCCCGAATTTGCGTTTTGTGAAAAAAGGACCACAAATTGACAATCGGAACATTATTGTTTTATATTAACACTGCCGTCCGACGACTAAAAAGCTTAGTCTACAACCAAAAAAGAAGACAAATTTTTCCACTACAATCTGTGTAAGACGTTTCAATTTTGGCTAGGTCCAACTAAAAATTCCCATATCATTCAAGCTTCCGGAAACAACTTTTTAAACTTTTTTTGCATTTTGTCAAAATTTTGCATTTTGCATTTAACGGCTTTTTAGTCATCGGACGGCAGACGGCACTACTCGTTTTGTTGTCGAACTAAAAAGTTTTTTTTCTAAGTTGACCGAAGTGTAGTAGGAAGTAGGTCACTTCTTCATGCAACATTACTTTACTTCGGTCGACTTTTGTCGAGTGCGAGAATAATACTGCAATCATCATCATCATCATACCATATCCGCTCCCTATGTGGAGCATATGGAATCCACAAACTGCCTCCAGGCCAAGCGATCGGCCGCTAGCTCCCGTGCATCCTCCCAAGTCAAGTCCACGTCCCGCAGCTCTGACGCAAACTGCCGACAAATTGTCAACAGCGGACGACCAGGACGCCGAGAACCTGATGCCTTGTAAAATAGGCAAGCATGGTTAAGGCTCTCGGGAGGCAGTCGAAACGCCTTCGCCGGATGACAGTAGATACCAAGGGTTGCTGTGTCCGTTGCCTCACCTCACTCAGTGTTCCTTACAAAGTCAAACCACCGCACACCTAATTTTTTTCTAAGACGCCTATTCTCAAAACTCAGAAGTCTGTTGTCTTGGGCCCTGGTTAGGTGCCACGATTCGCAGCCATAGAGGAGAACAGGTGTGATGCAGGAGTTATAAAGGCGGCATTTTGTTTTAACCGAGTAAATATCCGATCTCCAGACAGCTTTCATACTGTTGAATGCGGCGCCCGCTACTCCAAGCCGAGTTCTTTCTGAACTCTGCCGTTTTCTGTCATGTACGCTCCCAGGTATTTGAAGCTCTCGACCCTTTCGATGACTTGTCCCGACAAAGCCAGGGGGATCTGGGCTTCTTGACACGAGCTGTTACACATGACATGGGTTTTATCAATGTTGATTTTTAAAACCATGCACGTGGAGTGCCAATTAAGCCTATTTTGGTGTCACCTAGTTGGTGGCCAATTAAGTAGTACAGATTTATGTGGGTGCACAGAAAGAGAGAGAGTAAAACAGGTACTTACGTTTTTACAATGGTTTATTCACAAAAACTAACTACTGATGCTAACACTTAATTGAATGAAAAAGAATGTTGAAGAATGGCTAATAAAACAATGTTTTTTAAATTCTCGAAAGTTGGCGGGGAATAATGTGCCTTAGAGACGCGTGCGATCACGAGGCGAGCCGAAGGGATTCTCGTCGTAAGTTCGTACGCCTTCGTACGTGTTCGTCTTCCCTCGTCGCGTCATTGTCGGCGGTCGTCGGCGGCCGTCGGCGCGTGACGTCATTGTTGCCCGCCACACCATCAACATAATACTGCAAAGTCGGGTGAAAATTCCAATCATGTATTCCGGTTGTCAATCTCTGTAGTGTAGCTAATTACACCGGCTCCGAAGCTGGCAAACGATCATAAATTACGTTCTGAAACAATAGCCGAACAGGGGTCGCACAGACCACTCTTCTCCAGTACCACTGGTCCCCTGGTCCGTTGGACCCGACGTGGGTGGGCCTGCTAGACCATGCCCATTAGCATCTGATGCGTAATGGTCTCGTAATGGGTCCTCCTATTTCTCCCGTAAAAAATGAGGAGAAAAAATCAATCTAGGTAGGCAAACACGACGCCATGACCCAGAAGGAATATTATACTTACCTTGGATTATCTCTAATCGCAGTTCCACGAGTGCTTTCTCGTTTGTGTTTTGTGAGGGAAACTCAGATATGTATTTATTTATTTCTGGATGATTTTAAAACCGTTATTTTTGCGAGAAATCGCCCAAGAGCGCTGTACAATAAAGAGGCTAGATTGCAACGCGTCTTGCAGCTACCAGGCGCATGGACTGTTGGGATTTTTTTCTAGCCTCCTACTACAGATTTTATTACATGATAAAAAAAAATATTTATAATATAAATAATGATGGATTATGTGAACATTTATTGATTACGTGATTACAGGAAGCTACATAGATTCTTGTCTTGCAGCTACTGAGCGCATGGACGATAGATTCTACCCTCCTTTACAAAATTTGAATTGCTAAAAAATAGTGAAATGTGTATGTATGTATTCTTCACAATCTGTGGTAAATAAATCTGTCCGTCTCGTGGTGTAGTGTTAGATTAATATGAAATATTTATTTAAATGTGGTTTTAAAAATACATACATTATTTTACAATGTTTGATACCTTTGACTTCATGTAACAAATGATCAAGATTCAATGCATTAGGCGTACCAAATCAATGCTTTTTGCTCCATTGGACGCGGATAAGGAAAAGTAATAGTTATTGTGGTGCATAAAAAGGTCTGTACATAATTCAGACGAAAAATGAATCAATTTAATGGTGGTTCTTTCCATTTTTTAGTAGAAGGTTTTTAAGAAGTTTTACGGAAGTAGAAGGCGGAGGGTCCGACGCCTTGCAGGGCATCCGCTTGCATAGCGCGGGTTTAAACTGTGCAGCCTATAAAGAAGGCATAATGGTTTTTTTTTTAGGTTTTCCGGGGAAAAATGCAAAAATATACATAAATTTTATATCACAACGCTTCATTAAAACGTCAATGTTTTGTATTAGGTATACAAATATTTTATTTTGTTTTGCAAGACAAAAGTAATATATTGTTTTGATTGTGAGAAAGATCCGTAAAATTGATCAAGTTTTTTTCAAGAAACATGAATTCATAGATAAAATAAAAGGGATTGATTCCCAGAATTTGTAATATTATCAATGATATAAACGTGAGTCGTTTTTTACCTTAAATTCTCTGTCCAAGAATCATTCGTTTTTTTTGTTAATGTGGTTCACGATATACCTACGAAAGAATTATTTGGATTGGTAATTTTCTTTGTTACATTTGAATAACCATTACAAAATCTATTGCGTTATTAACATCAGAGGCAAACAGAAAAATACTACCACGTAATTTTAAGCAAGTTGTATAATGCTATAATAATTCCACCAAAATCGATTGCCACAAAAATGTGTTGCGTAATTTATATAGAGAATTATTCAAAAATTTTAACTGAATTTTAACTAATTTTTGGTTATGTTTGTATTAGTAAATTATTATTTGCAAAAAGTGCTATTTGAATTATTTGCAAAGAATTTTAGTAAACTCACTAACTAACTAACTAACCATCACGCCATTTCCCCGTAGGGGTAGGCAGAGAGGATTAAACGCTACATTACTCTGTCCTGGCATACTTCTCTTGCTTCCTCCTCCATTCATACATTTCTCATGCACGCACGTCGTTATTCGACTTCTTACATGCCCACTTTCAAGCACTTGTTTTACTTGATCATGCCATGTCTTTCTCGGCCTTCCGCGGCTTCTACATCCAGGGCACAGTCGCATATAATATTTTTTTAGCCGTTCTTTCGTCATCCATTTGCTCCACATGACCGAACCATCGTAAAAAGCCCTTTCTTAATTTTGTCGATAATGCTATATCTCAGCCTTGCACTCTGCTCTAATTTGGACATTTGTACACCTATCATACATAGTCTTACCACACATAGATCGCATTTCACAACATGCATCAGTCTACTTTCATCCTTCTTTTTCCAACACCACACTTCACTACTGTGGCGGGTCGACAACGACGGCACGAGCCGAACATTGCCGAACGCCGACGTAGAGCGTACGAACGGGCCAAACCGGCTTCGAGAATACTACCGGATTCCGACCTCACCGCACGCGTCTTCGAGGCACAAAATTACCGCCAATTTAAGATTTACCAACTTCATTTTATTTCGCCTAATATAGTTATTAGAATCCTTCTTTTCAATGTGTTAACTTCAGTAGTTTAGTTTCGTGAATAAATCTTTGTGTAAAACGTAAGTACCCTGTTTTACTTGCTCTCATTCTGTGCACCCCACATAACTTTGTACATCACACAATTAGGCCACCAACTAGGTGCCTACATAAAGGTGGTAACTACACCACTAAAGTGGTATTACCCGACGTTTGAACACGAAAACACAACATTAAACAATCAATCACGGTGACCCCATTCAAATTCCATAAAAATTGCGCAAAATTTCAGACAGAAATATCTTCGCTTGACAAAATTGTACAACAATTATTTTTTTTTCGGTCGGTACATGAAAAATTTAAAATTTAATTTTTAATTTGATTTCACTGTTAATTTATTTGTAATTATTTTCAATCAAGGTTAATCTATTTCAAGGTTAACTTATTGTAAGGTTAATTAATTTATTTCAAAGAATTAGATTTTTCAAAGACCGAGCGAATCGAGTGAATTTTTCTGTCGGTAACAATCTTCAATGTAAATGTAACTAATGTAAAGGTATTAATGTAACTAGTGAATTGATTAAACAGTGATTAATTTCTTAAAAAATATTACTCGGCCGGGATTAATTCAAAACAGGTGATTCATAATTTAACTAAAATTATTATAAACAAACATAATATAATACGTTTCGAGCGACTCGCTCACCAAAAATCGCACGCCGAGTAATACATTCCTACAACACATATAAATTTTATTTTTTCTTTTTTTTCTTGAGTCGAACACACAAACAATTCACACGAACATTTACATAGGGTGCCAGATTGAGTAGAGGTACTTACAAGGTACCGGAAAATAATTTTTTATTTATAGTTCTTAAATTTTGATTTTTTTTTTCAAAAATCCGGTACATAATTATTTTTGACAAATATTATATGGCGAGACAAGCGTGACGTAGGCATCCGAAAGTTTTCTCCTTGTGAACGCACTGTGGGAGTAAGTTTTTTTTTACCAGCGAAATTTATCGGAAATATTTTTCAGCTGGCGCAGTCGTTCACAATACTTGCAATTTGTAAAAATTTTATTTTTGTAAACAACTTGAAACTATCAAACAAAACAGATATTCGGGCGGCTAAGCCGACGAATGTTTAACTTAGTACGTGGACATTAGTATCCATACTTTTTTTTTTTTTTTTCTATATACATTATATTGTGTGACAGTACTATATATGTTTATATTTTTTAACCTAGGCTATGCATGTTATTATGTGTTACAGATTTGAAGTTTTTACCATAAACATTTTTTAAACTTGATATATTGTACAACGGACAATCAAAAGGATATATTAATATCGAGGGGACCACTCAGGCTTGGAGAATACAAATACCTAATTAGTTGGAAAATGTGTTCCGCCGTATGGTAAAATAATTATTTAAATTTTCTGTTTTTAATTTTCTTTTCTATAACTTGCACAGTACATACATAACAAATAGGGACTCTGACATTAAAAAAAAATAAATATTTTTGTTTGAAATTTAAATTTAAATTTAAATTTAAATCTAATAATTTAAACTTAACTTTTTAATACAACTACACTCATTATTGAATACTTTTATTTCAATATTTTAACTTATACTGTAATCATTATTACATACATTTTTCTGAATTTTTTTTTAAAACGAATATTTTTAAACTGTAAACAATGGCTAACAAGGACAACACTGACTTGACAAAATATCAACACAGCAAACAACATGTGCCACACGGATAGAATTAGCGTTAAATTACCACAGCTATGGGTGAACAACATCGAACTTTGGTTTAAACAGATAGAAGCACAATTCGAGTTGGCAAACATAGTTTCAGAAGACGCACGTTATAGTCACTTAGTGTCAAAACTTGAAACAAACGCACATAGAACAAGTTTCAGATATATTTTACTCATGGAACCGAACCGAGCAAAATATACGAGGCTGAAGGAAGCGATAATCCAACGCATGGGCTGTCCACAGGACAGAAGGAGAGAAAAACTGTTTTCTTCCTTACAGCTTGGGGATCGAAAACCCATCCAGCCTGCTTAGAGAAATGCGGACTCTAGCAATAGGTTTACAAATAGACGAAACGACGTTGCAATACTTGTGGATACAACAACTGCCCAAGACTATCCAAGCGCATTTAGCCATAAGCGAAGATGACTTGGATAGGCAAGCGACGATAGCAGATCGCCTAATACAGGTGTACACACAGGATAATGTAGCGGTAGTAGGTACCAACAATAAAAATAACAGTTGTAGTTTAGAACAGTCCGTACAAGCTCTAAACCCATAAGGTAGAGAGTTTATTTCACACAATCAACAAACAGCATAGTCACAACAAACAATAACAATAGATTCAAACACACAACAAGTAACAGCAGTAACAATTTCAATAACAACAAATACAAACAACAATTTCAACAAAACAAGCTATAGGGCCAACGGAGAAATAACAAGAAAACTATCTTTTTGTTACTTCCACACAAAATTTGGCGATCAAGCTAAGAAATGCGTCACACCATGTGAATTTAAACCGCATCTAGCTTCAAAAAACTAGATGGTCGAATCATAGCGGAGGCGGCTGATTCAAACCAACACAACACGTCTCTTTGTCAAAGATCGTGATACCGGTGTGTCATACCTCGTTGACTCCGGATCGGGAAATATCATTAATTCCTAGATCTTTACACAAACGCCATGGAGAAAAGTCTAAGCTAATTCTCTATGCAGCGAACGGGACTACGATCCAGAATTTCGGAGTTACCACGGTAACACTGAATCTGGGATGTAAACAAATGTTTTACATGGAAGTTTATAATAGCGGATACGACACGCCCTATTATAGGAGCAGATTTTCTCCACAACTTCCACCTGTTAGTAGAGATGTTAGGAAACAAACGGTTAGTAGACAATACAAACGGCAAGATAGTCAGAGCATTTGACATCTCCACAAACAACAACATAACATGTTCCATATCATTAACAGACAAAACCAACATTTACCACTCACTCATATTGAAGTATCCACAACTAGTAGATATCAATAAACCATACGCAGGGCTGGATAAACACAACACAATCCACCATATAGATACCCGTGGCAAACCCGTTATGTGTAAGACTCGTCGGCTGTCCCCAGAACTACTGAGGCAGGCGAAGCAAGAGTTCGATCACATGGTGGCTCAAGGTATTTGTAGACCCTCCAAGAGTGAGTGGGCCTCTCCATTGCATATGGTGAAGAAGAGCGATGGTACTTATCGCCCTTGTGGCGATTACCGTAGCTTAAACGCACAGACGGTACCTGATCGTTATTCCTTGCCACATATCCACGATATATGCAATGACTTATGTAACTGTAAATTTTTTTCCAAAATTGACTTACAACGAGCATATCACCAAATTCCAATTAATGAAACTGACATTAAAAAGACAGCTATAACCACACCATTCGGGTTATTTGAATTTGTAAGAATGCCATTCGGACTATCATGCGCTGCACAAACATTCCAACGTCACATCAACGAAGTCACAAGAGGTCTAGAAGGAGTACACGCATATATCGACGATATATTGATCGCTTCACCAGACGAAGAAACACATGTGGAACACTTAAAAGCTTTGTTCCAGCGACTTCAAGATCATGGAATGGTGGTAAACCCATCTAAATGCGAGTTTGCCAAGAAAACACTGTTATTTCTTGGTTATGAAATTTCGGCTGAAGGCATCGGACCCTCGCCAACAAAAGTGGAAGCCATCACGAACCTCAACAAGCCAGAAACCATTAAGCAGTTGAGAAGATTCTTGGCCATGGGGAAACTTCTACCGAAGATTCATACCACGAGCAGCACACAAATTGATGCGACTACACGATTACCTCAAGGGAGCAAAAAAGAATGACAACAGAAAAGTAGAGTGGAACGAAGTCACTACACACGATTTCGAAGAGGTCAAGAACTCGCTGATCAACGCCACTAAGCTTAGCTACCCAGAGGAAAGCAGCAAGATGTCAGTGTGGACAGACGCCTCAGATTACGCAATTGGAGGCGTGCTACAACAAACCACAGACGGCATCAACTACAAACCGATAAGTTTCTTCTCAAAAAAGTTGAACAAGGCTCAGTGTTCATATAGTACGTACGACAGGGAACTACTAGCCATTTTTGAGACTGTAAGGTACTTTCAACATTATCTGGAGGGCAGAGAATTCTGTATATACACGGACCATAAACCACTACAATTCGTGTTTAGAAGGAAAAGTCACGACAAAGAAAGCCCCAGACAACTCAGATATCTAGACTACATCTCACAGTTCAGCACGGACATCAAATACATAAAAGGAGAAGACAACGTCGTCGCCGATACCTTATCAAGAATCGACATGATCGAACAAGAGGCAAGCATATCGTTCGAAAAGATCCATAAAGAACAAGGGCAGACAACGAACTACTCGCACTCTTGGACGACAAGAACACTGCTCTGAACCTGATCAAAACCAACATGCAGGGACAAGAAATCGTCTTTGATCTCAACAAAGGCAACATGCGACCGTACATCCCAAAAACGCTACAGAGATCTTTCTTCAACCAAGTGCATAACCTCAACCATGCAGGAGCCGACGCCACGACCAAGACCATCAGTCAAAGAGGCGTCTGGAAAAAATATGAAAGCAGACTGCGCAGCTTGGACGAAGGCCTGCATACCCTGTCAGAAGAGCAAAGTCAACAAACACACGAGGACACCGATCATCAAGATCGACATGCCGAGACAGAAATTCTGCGTGGTCCATGTCGACCTCATCGGACCTTTTCCACCATCAGAGGGACTGAGGTACTGCCTCACATGTATCGACCGATACACTCGATGGGCGGAAGTAATCCCTATCGCAGATATCCAGACCCACACAATCATCAGAGCCATCTGGGACAACTGGATTGCGAGATACGGCGTACCGGAGAAAATTATAACTGATCAGGGTAGGCAATTCATGTCTACGGACTTTAACTTGTTTGTTCCAGATCAGGCATAGCACACTCCAACACGACGCCCTACCATCCACAAAGTAATGGCATGATCGAGCGATTTCATAGAACGCTGAAGACGGCCATTAAAGCTCACCACCCTGTTCCGTGGACAAAATCGATCAGCACCATACTACTCGGACTGAGGGCCACACTGCGCACGAATGCAGAGCACTCAGTAGCAGAGATGCTGTATGGGGTGCAAACTAAAGTTACCAGCAGACATCCTGGAGCAGACGAACGACTACATTGACCCGGACTCCTACACTAGGCAACTGGTAAATTTTATGCAAAACGTCAAACCAAGGCCAGTCGAGCACCACAATAAAGGTAACGTTTTCATCCACCCGGAACTAAAGAGAGCCACACACTTGTTTCTGAGGGACGACAGAGTGTACAAACCCCTGATGCCGAACTACAGGGGGCCCTACAAGGTCATCACCAGGGCGGAAAGACGGTAACACTGGACGTGGATGGCGAACATAAAAAGGTTTCGCTGGACAGGTGCAAGCCGGCGTTCCAGACAGCGGAAGAACGAGCCAGTCCAGCAGAAACGGAAACACCAACAGAACAACCGGCATACACAACGCGTAGCGGCAGGAGGGTGATACAGCGTCAGTTTTGAAAAACAGATTTCAAAACTTGGAAGGGGGCTGTGTGGCGGGTCGACAACGACGGCACGAGCCGAACATTGCCGAACGAGCCGTAGAGCGTACGAACGGGCCAAACCGGCTTCGAGAATACTACCGGATTCCGACCTCACCGCACGCGTCTTCGAGGCACAAAATTACCGCCAATTTAGATTTACCAACTTCATTTTATTTCGCCTAATATAGTTATTTAGAATCCTTCTTTCAATGTGTTAACTTCAGTAGTTTAGTTTCGTGAATAAATCTTTGTGTAAAACGTAAGTACCCTGTTTTACTTGCTCTCATTCTGTGCACCCCACATACTTTGTACATCACACAATTAGGCCACCAACTAGGTGCCTACATAAAGGTGGTAACTACACCACTAAACTACCATACATAAGGGTTGGTACCAGAACTCCGTTGTCTACTATTTTAGTTATTTATTAATAATACCCGCAATCTCTTTTTTATACGCGATTTTATCCACTAGCTGTTTCGAAATAAAAATGTTCAGGTAATAAAATGGATTGGCGTATTCTCCAATTTTCTGTCTTCCTACCCCCGCCCCCGCAAGAAAGGGAGCTAATGTTTTGATCCTTGATCCTTGCAATATACGTGACCGTGAAGCTATCAGCTGTGTCCGATGAATGATGCGGTATTTGTAAGGACCAACGATCCTTGTATCACGTCACACAATAGCCCCCCAAAGTCCCTTCACAAATCCACTTTTCTTGGCCATATTTCTATTGTGTCCCATACATAGCGTCTTTGACGAATAGAAAATCCGTTAGCACACTATTTGGTCTTATTATGAACTGCAGAAATACAAAAACAAGCTTATTTTAGGTCTGACTTTCGGAGACTGAAACTAAATACAGGGTGTAACAAAACTCGATGTACAAGCGGGAAACCAGTGAATCTACATAATATTTATAGTCGATTTTTATAAAAAAAAAAATTTGTTTAGACCCTTAGTTTTCGAGAAAATTGAGTATGAAGTTGATTTTTTGTCCAACTTTTTTTTGCAAATTGTTATCAAATATCATGTATTTAGTCAAATTAATACTATCCATAAAGAAAGCAAAATTAAAAAACGCGTTTTAATAAGAATTTGAGCAATTTTACTTAATCTGCCATACTTGTGAAACCATCGTGGCACCTAACTAGGGCCCAAGGCAGCAGAATACTAAGTTTTGAGAATAGGTGTCTTAGAAGAATTTTAGGTGTGCGGTGGTTTGACTTTGTAAGGAACACAGAGGTGAGGCAACGGACACAGCAACCCTTGGTATCTACTGTCATCCGGCGAAGGCGTTTCGGCTGGCTAGGCCATATACTACGTAGGCCTCCCGAGAGCCTTAACCATGCTTGCCTATTTTACAAGGCATCAGGTTCTCGGCGTCCCGGTCGTCCACTGTTGACAATCCGTCGGCAGTTTGCGTCAGAGCTGCGGGACGTGGACTTGACTTGGGAGGATGCGCGGGAGCTGGCGGCCGATCGCTTGGCCTGGAGGCAGTTTGTGGATTCCATATGCTCCACATAGGGAGCGGATATGGGATAATGAAAAATGAAATTTCGAGAAAATTGTGTGCGAAGTTTTTAGTCAATTTTTTTTTGCAAATTGTTATCAAATATCATGTATTTAGTCAAATTAATACTATCCGTAAAAAAAGCGAAATTAAACAACGCGTTTTAATATGAATTTGAGCAATTTTCCTTAATCTGCAGTACTTAAAAACTTACTTTAAAAAAAAAAAATTTTTCAAGCTCGGATTAAAAATTCATATTATTACACATTCGACTCCAAATACGATGTTGATTCACTGGTTTCCCGCTTGTACATCGAGTTTTGTTACACCCTGTATACTACCAATATTGTTATCTCTAGTTGGCACTGTAGGTTTTGTGCCCTTATAAGATTTGGATCTGCGCTTTGTTCGTTAAATTCTACTGACACGTCAACTGCTTGATTTATTTTGATTACGTTTTTGAAATGATTAAAAAGCTAAATGATTTTCCTTGTCCATAAAGATACTGGGGATTTTTCTAACAGTAATTTCACTTAACCGAGTTTCGACAGCTCTTTCTTGTGCGCTGTACCTATGACATCGCATAAAATAATCTATGATGCGAGTGTGCCTGGATGTAGAAGTCGGGGAAGTCCGAGAAAGGCGAGGCATCAGGTAAAACAGATACTTGAATGTGGTCATGTGAAAAGTCGGAATAATCGGCGTGCATGCATGAGAAGATGTATGAACGGGGAGGGAGCAATGGTAGTGTGTTAGGACAGAGTGGTATGGCGTTCTATTCTCTCTGCCTACCCCTTCGATGAAATAGTGAAATGGCATCATGATTAGTTAGTTAGGTACTGATTTAACAAAAATACCAGAATCAAAATAAATTAACTTTCCCAAAGAAAAATATTTTTTTGATTACAACTTACAACATGAGATAATTGATTTATGTATGTATGTAGTTATTTTTTTCGTAATTCATTGTGCTGGGTATGATAAGACCTAAAAATTCCCTGATGCACTGAGCAGTAAAAATGTATGAAGGAATTCCGGAAGATATAAAAAAAATTAAAAAATGTGTTTTTATTTGAATCTAAATAAAGAAAATATGTTTAAATTAATATTAGTTAATTGTGTTAAAGTTTTTGCTATACATTTGTACAAACTAATAATTGTTAATATTAGGACATACGTAATTGGGTATGTACTATTTTAAGAATAAATAAATAAATAATAAATAAAAAGAAATCTGAAAATTAAATAATAAATGAGCATTCATAATACTTTCTGATTGAAACTGTACCCTTCTCCTTCGCCTTTCCCTTCTTCGCATCCAAAGTTGCTTAAGGCACTGAGTTGGTACACCGAGTGAAGTGTCATTTTGTCGAGCTCATTGTAATTCGATATTATGAACTAGTTAATTTATTTGGCTACCATATTTACATAGTGAGCTATTTACAATTACATATGTGTACCTACAACCTAAAAGGAGATTGTATTGTAGGCTGTAGGCCGTAGGTGTGTAGGTGTGTGTATGTTTGAATAGCACCTGGCGTACGCATCTCTAATGGGTGTCCTGTAAAGCTAAAGGATCTGATTCCTTTGTGAGGCACAATATAAATGCCATCCACCGATCTTTGTTCTTTCAGAGCATCTCAAACTGTCATTCTTCAAAAATTTCATCTCAATATTTTTGATTTTTTTATGTACAAAAGTAACTGACTAACTAACTAACCATCACGCCATTTCCCCGAAGGGGTAGGCAGAGAGGATAGAACGCCACACCACTCTGTCCTGGCACTTCTCTCTTGCTTCCTCCACATTCATACATCTTCTCATGCACGCACGTCGATTATTCCGACTTCTTACATGCCCACTTTCAAGCACTTGTTTTACTTGATCATGCCATTTCTTTCTCGGCCTTCCTCGATTTCTACATCCAGGCACAGTCGCAACATATATTTTTTTAGCCGTTCTTTCATCATCCATTCGCTCTACATGACCGAACCATCGTAAAAGACCTTTCTTAATTTTGTCGCTAATGCTTATGTACAAGTATGTAAAAAGCACATTTTGTATGATTGGGGAGAGTAAATATATAATAATAAAAATAATAATAATAATATTCTTTTAAAACATATTTTGTTACATCGTACCATATCCGCTCTCAGCGTGGAGCGTATATTCTAAAATCTGCCTCCAAGCCAAGTGATCGGACACCACAGTTCCCGTGCATCCTCCCTAGTCAGGTCCATGTCCCGTAGCTCCGACGCAAACTGCCGGCCGACGGATTGTCGGCAGTGAACGTCTTGGAAACCTGATGCCTTGTAAAATAGACAATCATGGTTGAGGCTCTCCGGTGCTATAATAACTCAATAAATCAACATTTTTATCAAATGTCGAAGTAGTCAATCTACGTGATGTTTTATTTTTCAAGTGCATTAATGAAATTTTCTTTAAGAATGGATATTTTTAACTACCCATTAGCTTGCTACCCGTATTTCTATGAAAATAGCGAACACCTACTCCCCTTAAAAATTTGAACAATATTTTACAATTCTTACAAGATGTTACAATTCTTTAAATTCTGTAAATTCAGTCTGAAATAATGAATAATATGTACCTATAATATAAAATAACATCTGTGAATTAGGGAAATTCCTTGACTAGGTAAAGCAATAAAATTCACCCAAAAAGAGATTAAAGACCAACTGAAATCAGGAATTTAGTAAAAATCCACAGATGTTCCTCTCCCTATTCTTAAAAACTGTAACTAATAAGCCAATATTGTATAAAATAAGATGTAAATGTTTCAACGCCACAGTTTGATAATGCCCTTACAAGGCGAAACAATTGTCACTAACTAATAATAAAATCACGTAGAACCAAAAAAATCGTTTTTGATTTTAACATAAGAGAAAACTAAGGATGAAATAATTTCCTCTGAATAACTATCTTTGGGTATTTGTTTCAATACAGATAATAGACAATAAAACATATTTATTACAAAAGTAATAATTTGTGATAAATATCTTTATATAAATGATTATTTTCTCTCTTTTGTTATATTAAGCCACCTAATGTAATAGATTTTACAAAATTATTATTGTTATAAATCATTATTATCAATATTTGAGAATGCCTGTTTAAAATCGCGGTACGAGTGGCAGCTGTTCGGGTTTTTTATCTTCCAGAAAGAAGATTCTTTATTCCTGTAACAGCCAAATTCCTCCACTCATTGTACGATCCAGAACTCAGAATCTGGAATCATCCCTTCCCACATATCCAACCAGTATTCGGTCGATATAAACCTAATTCCGGTTTTGATATATTCGTAAATTTGTACATCCATACTATTTATCATATTTCAGCTGAACCTCTGAGTTGCATTTTTATGCTGTCCGTACTTTATAAGCAGGTACCAAAATAATTTATCGCTTTAAAATACGTTAAAAAATTATTATGTGTTGCTCCCGATCACGCCAAATCAGTATTCTTCGGTTTTTACGTTTATTGCACTATAAATATTGTTCTGGTACCTCTGAATTCTCGCGGAGAGTGTACAAGCGACAAGAGTCAAAGAAAAAAGAGGATGTGCATGACAAGAGTCCAAGAAAAAGATTATGTGGGTGACAAGAGTCCATGAAAAAGAGGACGTGGATGACAAGAGTCCAAGAAAAAGAGGATGTGGATGACAAGAGTCCAAGAAAAAAGGACGTGGATGACAAGAGTCCAAGAAAAAGAAGATGTGGATGACAAGAGTCCAAGAAAAAGATGATATGGATGACAAGAGTCCAAGAAAAAGATTATGTGGATGCCTTTTTCGTGCATTCCATTAGCTCTCTTTCTAACTAATGTTTCTCGCTTATTTCTTTTGGTGTTCATTCGCTACTACACCCTATTCTTTATTTTTCAGCAAAGCTTGTTTCAGACTTTCACTCTACACTCTACAAGAATCTCATGAGTTTAATGCTGATTGTAAACACATCGTTTTGAATGAGAGATTACCTTTGTAACTCCGGAATTTAGGTTAATCTTCGTACTTCCTTTGTATCGCACACATAAATTACACGAATCAGTGCTTCATAAATACGTCTGCCTAATAAATTTGTAAATCTCGCAACCGGAACCTATTACACCCACCGCGTTTTACGAAAATGGCATTTTTATTTACCTTTGCATATAAAAATGTCTTCCTATGCAACGTGCCGTTTGAACGTAGAATGTGGGATTAAACCCGTTAATATTACTTAATTTTAATCACAGCATGAATAGTGAAATATGCATTTGCCTTGCAATATACTCGTAAAATAACATTAACGGCCCTACGATAAAATAAAAATGCATCATTTTCATTAGGTATCGTAATATAAAAACGAATAAAACTGTCAGAGTGCTATTAAAAAAAGGATAAATTAAAAAACTCGATAGTTTTTATACATTTCCTAAAATATTGACTTGGTAATAGAAAATACCGTTCAGATAATTTTATTTTCCGATTATCCGAGTATTCTAAACTTTCAACCTTTTTACTAAGCTAATTTTTTTAAATTAGCTGGTAAAAGTTAAATTGAAGAGTCAACTTCAGGCGTTTCCTAGTGATTTAATTCGGTAAGAATCTCACTTGCAATAATAAAGGTTTCTGCTAAAATGCTTAGCAATTTTCTCAATGGGTGACAGAGAGTGTTCACATGTGAAGCGTCGCGCCATTTCACTGTATATATACAAGTTCTAATAATTGGCAGATATGGGTATCAAATACCAGGTGAAATGGGGAATGTTGTAATACATCAAGTGGCCACTTAACCCAGCCAATGACAGATCATAAGCCCTGTAAACTCCTAGATATCCATATTCCCTTCCAAACTTATGTCTCTGTTGAGATGTCAAATTGTTTTTTCTTAGCGTTTATCAGCATATTTGTTTTAAATTAAACAGGCAACCACCTAGGTTAACCAATAATTTATTTATTTATATTTACAGTCACATAATATTGTTTGTAGATATTTCAAATGAACAAATTATTTGGTCGATTGTAGATTTAGTATACCTACAGTGTTCTTAAAATGTTTTAATTAATTGTGAGGTACAGGTTTTAAAAAAAAACATTTCATTCATGTACCCTACCGGAAATCAAGACCGAAACCTTCATGCGAGAAGACAGTGTCTTAGCTATTAAAACAATACAATAACTAATTTCGCTTATTACGACCACGTATGATTAATTTGAACCATTAATTACTTGCGAAAACCCCATTTACAATAATTTGTCCGATGCCCAATCTAACTAACCAAATAAGGTCCATATTCTAAAAAAAATCTACCAACTCTCACTACTTCTGACTGAGGCATCACCGTTCACTTAAATCGAGTTTCTGCACGAGAATTATAATGAAATTTCGTTTGCAGTGTAACTAATTAACTAACTAACCATCACGCCATTTCCCCGAAGGGGCAGGCAGAGAAGATAGAACGCCACACCACTCTGTCCTGGCATACTTCTCTTGCTCCCTCCACATTCATACATCTTCTCATGCACGCACGTCGATTATTCCGACTTCATGCCCACTTTCAAGCACTTGTTTTACTTGATGCCATGCTTTCTCGGCCTTCCTCGACTTTTACATCCAGGCACAGTCGCATCATATATTTTTTTAGCCGTTCTTTCATCATCCATTCGCTCTACATGACCGAACCAACGTAAAAGACCTTTCTTTAATTTTGTCGATAATGCTTATCTCAGCCTTGCATTCTGCTCTAATTTCAACATTAGTGCACCTATCATACATAGTTTTATCACGCATTCGCCTGAGAGATCGCATTTCAACTGCATTCAATTCACTTTCATCCAGTGTTTGCAGTGTGATTTTTTTAAATAAAAAAATTAACATTTGCGTTCCTATGATATACTACCCAAATATTTCAATATTCAGGATACTTTCAAACAGTCGCAGTCGTAAATAACTGCCTTGGTTATCTAATTCGAAGTCCGCTCAAACCACTAGATCACATCCCGATTTATTAGTTATTTTTATTCATTGAATTACTTGTAATAAAAAAAAAAAAAAAGAAATTGTATCAAAACTTCACAATTTTCATACAAAGCATTTAATTTTAGTTAATCCGAAATACTCCAGGAGCTCAATCACAGACAACTATCGACGTAGTTAAAAACGTGCAAACCACGTGCTAACGCTAACCATTTGACCGATCACAATGAACATACGTTCATACCACGTTCGCGTTGCCGAGCACCATAGATGATAATAAATATCGCGGCTAAACGTCAAACGTCAAATCAAGAAAGTCAACGCGCGTGTCGGATTGTTTATTATGTCGACTGCTTTTCTCAATATTTGGCTTGCCGAACGCCGGCTAAATGCAATACGGCACTCAAGAAAGATTGAAAGAAGATATGTGCGAAGAAGATATATCTCGGAAAATGGCTCGCGACTTGATAATCGATAACTTTTAACGCGTGTTCCATTGTGATCGCGAAAACGTTAAACATCCATGTTAAGAAATCGTTATCACGTCGCTTATTACCGCGTCGATAGTGATCTGTGATCGAGCAGCAGCCCTTGTTAATTTAATTTAGAATAGGACCACAGGAATATCGTGACCTGTGGGTAACAGGGAACAATAGGACACCGGCTGTTACCTGTAGCTAGAGTCTATAGTCGTGACCCTAATTACCTAACTCACCAGCCACCAGTACCTACCCGTAGACTGTTACAGAGGTCCCAGAAGTTAAATAATCATTATAAACCATTACAGAAAAGCGTGGGTGAATAATTAGTCACACCGTCACACGTGATGCACAACTCGTGCCCATTAGCTAAGGAAGATTGTTCAAGGAGCGAAACGGAACCTTTTTCATTTAATCAACTTTATTTTCATAGACTTTTATTTATTTTATTTTTCTAATATTACATTTATTTAGTACTATATAATTTTTACATAGACTAATATTTTTACTTTACACTTAATTTATTTTTTTCCTAACTATTCTTATCCTATCATTATTATTAATTCAATTTAGCCATAATATAATATCTACACTAATATTTCTCACACATATATTTTTTACACTTAGCCCTAAATAACTTTAAATTTTGTTCATTTTTTATTTCACCTGGCATCTCCTCATACATTTTAATGCCCTTATACATGAGGCAATTCTGTGACATAGTTTTTTTTTTCTTTTCTAATCTTATATTTTTTGAACCTCTTGTTGGATGACAAAGTTAAGTGGGATTTTTTCCCCAAATAATTAGAACTTTAGCAAACGTTGTTTATTATCAAAACAGGCAAATTCGATACAAATCCATACATTAAAAGTCCGATTTCGACACCAAACTACTCTTATGGCGTGCAAATTATTAATGTTGGCTTTTGCTGAAAATAGACAATTATATCTAGGGCTAGCTGACATGTTTTTTTTTCGAAATCTCCTAATGATTATAGGTATTATTATTAATGAATGAACTTTCTTTTAAAGTAAAAAAGGGTATTATCTACATATGATAAACACCTACTTGTTATTTTACGTTTATTTATGGGAAAGGAGAAGAATTTTCATTAATTCACAGTACCTTTTAACTGTTTTGTATCTAATTAATCGTAAATCTCAATCGTTTCGTTAATTGATTCGTCATTCTTAAATTAGATAACCGTTAAATTAAAAGAAACATTTAAATTACGCAAAAATCCATAATACAGATATAGGGAGTCTAATTTTAATCTTCCTTTTATAATAATATGTATAATTCAATTACATAATTTATTTATTTACTTGCCTTTTACAAACATGAAACATACACTTTAAATACAGCGAAACACATAAATTAAATATAAAAAAAGAATAGTACTCTTGTGCTAAATTGTAACAAATTAAAAAATATATATATATTTATAATATTTATACTGGGTTTTCTACCTCTAATTCCCTGACCGAACCATGTGTTGTCTCAGTCCCTCCTATCATTACAAATTAATGTACGTTATATTTTTAGACACAGACACGCTCTACGGATTTTTAAAACAAATCTCATGTATGTATCAGAAGTCTATACTTTATATCTAGGTAATAGGAATAAGTATACACGGATTATTTCTATGGATTTATATATTTTGATTTTCAGTGTAGTTCAGTGTCGCATTGGTACACCAAGTGAAGGTAGGATGACCAGTCTTACGCTTCAGTACCTGTCCAAGGGATCACACATGAAATATTAAAATAGGATTTGATAAATAACTCTGGTATTTCATTTTGAAAACACCAAAATCTCTAGTGCAGGCTTTAGGGCTAGGGTTACAAAAAATGTGTCTGACTAAATAAACTAGATTTGCCAAACAAGATGCGGTTTTCGCAGATGAATCTTTATTATAATAAAAATAATATAATGGCAGATGATGAGCATATTGTTATGTTAGTTGTACGTGCAGGGTGGGTGTATGTAGATGTGTAGATTGAGAAAGGAATGAGGGTGTGGGGAGAGGGAGATAGTATTAAATTTGAGGGTAAGATTTGAGGTGCTTCCTTCTCTACAAAAAAACAGACCTTTCTCGCAGCTGTCGTGTGTCTTGGGGTAGATGGAGGTAAAAGGTGGTATATGTAGTAAAACTATAGTAAAAACTCATATACTGGTATGTTATTATTATAACAACCGATAGACAGACTATAACGGTTTCTTCCACTCAATCTATTACAGCAAAACAAGCTAAATTTAAATAAGTATTACTGTTTATTCTAGCATTTATGTTTTTTTCGAGTGGAAATTATTCGGTGAAAAGTCGTGGGTACCTAATAATAATAAATTTAAAGTGCGTCATATACTCAATCTTTAAGAGGAACCAAGACCTGTGTAAGTTAGTAGTGGTGTGGCATTCTATTATCACTGTTAATCACTTTGAAGAAACGGCGTTATGGTTATTTATTTATTTATAGACGGTGCAATTGCCCTTTTACAGAATTCATAAAAAAAATAACAGTGAAACATAGAGGAATAAGTTTATTTTATTTTATTTTATTCGGGATACAAACAGATTCTACAGGTAAAACATAATATAATTAAAACTAATAATTAACAATAACATGCCTGCCATCCAATTATATGTATCCGCAGGTACTTTAAAAACATTTAAAAGAATCTACTTATAATGGAAATAAATATTTTTCGCATCTTATACATAACATAAAAAGGAGAAGAAAAAAATCATTGTTGCAAAATATGCAAATACCTATACACTATGAATTTCAAACTAAATGTTATGTTCAGTTTTTTTTTTTTTTTAGTGTTCATTTATTAAGAAAATAAAACATAACATTAGAAAAACAAAAATAATGCCGTCCCGATAAACCGCAATTTTGCCGTTTTGTCATCAGGAGCCATTAGCAAAAAATAAATTTATCATAGAAATACATAAAAAAATAAAAAAGTTCACAAAATATACATAAAAGGAATAGAGAAAATGCAATGGTGAACAAATATATATAAATTATGGTACATCAATATAAAAAAATTTCTATCACATTTCCAACCAAACCCTTAGAATAGAAATAATTTTATTTGCATTATTGCACGATTTAAGTTATAGGCAACATATTAAATATTTTGGGAATTAAGTATTCTAGAGTTCTCTGCCCGTACTTATTTTTTTGTTTTGGGCACAATACAACAAAACGCTCCCTCCATTCGTAATTTAAAAAAAATAATTACGCACTTATAATTTTTTCTTAAATGTTCCGATAACGTTTTTTTATCAGCACAGTCAACGACATAATTTAAATATATTTTAGTTCAAAAAGTCATTAAAAAAAACACAATTTTTTTAATTCTTCGATCACACCTTTCAACCCATTCCCAAGCTCTGCATTTCAATTCTGATATCTTGGTGGAAAACAGTGTGATGGTTAGTAAGTTTTTTAAAATGTATTATACGTACGTTTATAGCTACATATGGTGTCATATCCCCGAATTCCCCCAACATGTGCACATGTTCCGAAATACCTGTCAAATCGTTAGAAAATAATATTATTGCACTTTTAGCTGACGTTAGACGTTATTAATTTTAATTTAATCAAACAAAATTTAAATTAAAAATTATTTTATTTCATTTTGTTACAAAAACTCCAAGCCGCTCTAAATAACATACATAAGGATATAAAACCTCATAATACATACACGAGGTCGCGGATTTTTCACGAGTTCAATGTGAAATATTTTTACAAATATATGTATTAACGTTATAACTTTACATTTTCAACAGGAAGCCCAATTGCAGAGAGGAATAACGTCAAAAAACACCCAGGATTGCCCTTAAACATTAGACTCGAACCCTCTTATTTTTTTTATTTTATTTCTACCAGAGAGGAATCGGGTTGAGAAAAAACCTTTTAAGTCCAGCGTCTTAGCCATTACGCTACGGAGGCCGCCAATTATCCAAATGTGATTTTTTACAAAAAATATTTCACATATAATGTAATGCTTTGGACTGGCACTGAAGCGACTGATCATCTTGCCTTCATTTATTTATTTATTTATTTGGACTTGTACATAGTGTTTTTTATATATATAATAATAATTTTCCCTCACTGGGATAACCCGTGCCGAATAATTTACATTGTTTATAATGGATATATTCTACATACAATCTTAAGTAACCCAACATCAAAACATATATATTTTTTTTATTTTTTAAATCATACAGAGTATGTGACAAATGATCAAGATTCACTCACTGCACTTTGTGTAGCAACGCTGTGCCCTATGCACCAGTGTGTGCGGATAAGGGAAAGTAATGGTAGTGTAAATCTCTGTTTCTGTTGACGTCCTCCGAAGGTTGCGGCGCAGGTTTGTGGTGATGGTGGCGGCGGGCACCGTAGTCCCGAAGTAGGTAGTAAATTTGCACCTGGCGCGCGCCGCACACGTGGTACCTACCCCCACCCTCTACCCACCTACCGAACATCTGTCGGTCCCTTCGCAAGGCCGCAGCTCCACAACGGCTTAAATCACACCCGAGATTGTTGCTCGTTGCTCCACTTGCATAATTGTACGCAGACATCTCCAACATTCAACACAATAAGTACATATTTATTAATAAAAAAATTTTGAACGTATACAAATACTTGTAGACAAATATCTGCATTATACCCATGCTGGGCTGATATCAGATATTATTGATATCCCAACAGAGACAGAGAAACTCTGAAAACGAATGTGGGTTATCTAGGCGTTTACAGGGCTTATGACCTGTCATTGGCTGTTAAGTGGCCACTTGATGTACTACAAAATTCTCCATTTCGCCTATCATCTGACAACCATATATGACAAATTTTTGAAACTACTATGTATATTGAGTTTGTACAGAAGTATCCACTTTTGAGTTGGTTTTTCGACAGTTTTTTTGAGGCAAAATATTTACAAAATATATGCAAAATATGTAGATATTAAGGAAAAAGTTAGCAATGTTCGGTGTACCGTTAGAGCAGAAAATGTATTTTAATAAAATAATACATAATACTAAACATGGTAAGGTCAAGAAAAACAAGTACTTGAAAGTGGGCATCAGAAGTCGGAATAATGGGCCAAGCTCCAATATTTTTAAATTCCGTAATTTTTTTTTGTGTGAATAGAATTTTTTGAAAATTTTTCTGTGAAAAATAAAAAAAATTAAATTCAAAGGATTCCTCGTAAAAAAATATTAGAAAACGGAGCTTATAAAAAACAGGGCGAATTTTAGGTAAAAATGGCACTTCCTAACGTTCTGCAACTAGTGTCAGCTAAACAAACTGTTTCCTCGAAAAATTGACAGTTAACTAACTTCATGGTGTAGAAGTTCTAAAATAATTTTGCATTTATGAACATAGGTTTGTTTACCAAATTATGACAGATGTAAAAGAACTTTCCCACTATAATCATAAAAATGAACGTTTGTTGAAAATGTATGCAGTT
The DNA here is from genome assembly GCA_022494985.1 of Micrasema minimum. Classification (NCBI taxonomy): domain Eukaryota; kingdom Metazoa; phylum Arthropoda; class Insecta; order Trichoptera; family Brachycentridae; genus Micrasema; species Micrasema minimum. The sequence goes on from JAGVSP010000579.1 coordinate 69,089, forward strand.
TGTATAATAGAAATATTATCGTAGTGGTTACGTTGTATAAAGCTATTTCCTGTTTATGGGATTCACGGCGGATATGCTTTATAAGCACTCGTCTCCTAAGCGCACAAAAAGGGTCGTACTTAATATATAGTTCGTATCTATGTACTTTTTTGCTGTTTTTTATACATCAAAACTTGGTTAAAATGCCTCGAAATTTGATAGACGCATAATGCCTAAATAACGACCCGTTTTGGCGGGAAATCGCGATTACGGTATTTTAAAAATTTGACGGACATAAATGAATTTAAAAAATCCAAAAAAAAAATTCATACTTAATATATAAATCACCATCTAAAAAAATAAAAATACAAAAATTTCCCCTGGCCCATTGCGACGGAGAGAAGAACCGAAAACTATGATCTATTCTATGGTTAGTAGTTATGGTTATTTAGTAAATAATTTAGTAATACTCAGCAACTGAATTTTTAACCGAAACATGAACTTTCTTATTCTATTCTGAAATTAATATTTTCTAATGACACTGAGAGCTAAAATTAATTAATACTGTCATCCCTTCCAAAAGAACCTATTACGTATTTCATCTCCCCGCCACAAAGCCTTCGATCGTAAAGCTCTGTTTTCGTTTTCCGTTTGTCAGTTTGTCAGTTTGAAGTTTCCTCCGTTAGCGACCGGTCGTTTCCAGAGTGCGCGCGCAACTTGTCCATTGAAACGTTTATCGAAGTTATTTCCTTCGGAAAATACGTTTTCTGAATTTTCTGAAAAACTTTTGACCAAAATAAATAGTGTTTTTTTAGCGCGTTCGAAAATAATTTTACAAAATGATCATTTGCCTGTCAGGTTTTGTGATCGGAGGGTGCGTATACTTTATTTATTACTTTAATTAATAATCTAAAAATATTATACATTAATATTTCGTATTTGATTGATAAATTCTTTAATACCTACTAACATGCTGTCTTGTATAATAGTCATAGTGGTGTGTAAAATATGTATTTCATTAAATATTTCAGTTTGATCTTAAGATCAAACATTTGCCTGGGTAGCCAGAGAGAATAACATTCCCTTGCTCCTCTAGGGGTACATCTTCTCATGCATGCACGTCGATTATTACGACATTTCACACTATCACATTTAAGTACTTGTTTATTACTTGATACATTAATTTGACCGTTCTTTTAACTATGTAATACATTATTTTGACCGTTCTTTTAACTATGTAATACATTAATTTTACCGTTCTTTTAACTATGTAATACATCAATTTGACCGTTCTCTTAATGAGTTTATTTCGGTGATTATCAAATAAATTTATGTACATATTTACATTAGTAGCATCGATCTATATCAATGATTGGTAGTCTTCCATTTTGTGAAATGTTGATACGTTAGTATTAAACTGATGGGAAATATTTAAATCTGATTTTTTTTTAAATTTATACAAATAAAGGTGTCGTATTTTTAGTCGTAAATTCATGTTTATCATAAATGAAGTTATTTTATTTGAGAAGAGAGATGTTTAACGTCGTAACTCCAGCGAACCGTTCTATTTACGTACACTCCTCCCCCGTATTATAAATCGTATTTCAAACTGTCAAAAGAATCCTAAAATGTGAAATTTTAATCCCCTACCGGGGCCTAACATCTGCCCGTATCCTGATTTGTATCCTTCAATTTATTACCTCAATCCTTGACAGGATATTGCTCTGACTGGGGAAATATAGGTATAAAATATTCCTACTACTACTTTCCCTCATCCGCACCCAATGGTGCATAGGGCACTGCATTGGTACACCGAGTGCAGTGTATCTTGATCATTTTATTACATGAAGGTAAGATGATCAGTCAAGCTATAAAATATTATCAGCACTACGATTATTTATCATTAACGTTGATATATTATCGCAGTTGAGACGCGTGTATTAATTTTTTAAAAATAATTTATCGATTACCGTCATGAATGTTCGCGTCATACGTGCGTATCTAGGTAGATACGTTGTTTATACTGACATCGTCATAGTATGTATGTATTCATTTGATACAACTCCCTCGAGAGACTCATTTCAGAATAATATCTACTCGTACCATTACGATAGTAATTTGCCTAGGGTAGGAAGGTTTCTAATCCTGTCTTCCTTTTTTCTTTCCGCCCGTCTAGCTCCTATGATATATAACCGTGAAACAGCAGCTGTTGTTTGACAGTCGACAGCTGATACACAAATTCCAATTAAATTGCATTTATCTATTTTTAATATGCTACCTAAGAATTACCAGAACTACCATTTTAGAATTACCGAATTACCGAACTACCTAAGAACTACCATTTATCTATTTTTAATATGCTACCTTGTATTTTTAATATGCTACCTAAGAATTTCTTGGATTGTGTCAAAATTAAAGATAAGGTTAAAATTTTAAAGGAATGGCTGACACAGGAGAGGTTTTTATAAATTCAAGCTGATTAATTATTGATTTGTGCTTAATGTTAAATATCTATAAGAAAAATGAAGAAAGAATGTTAGAATGTATGTATGTATGCATGTATGCATGTATGCACGTGCATATATGTATGTATGTGTATATTATAAAATATATATATATTTTTTCTTTTTTTTGTATTTTGTTAATTTTGTTGTTTTTATTGTTTTTCTTTTTGTTTAATTTTGTTTTATTTTTATTTTTATATACTGTAGAACCTTATGACAAAACTTGTGTTAGTTTTTTAAGGACTACTGTAAAATTATTTCTCACAATAAATTTTTTAAAAATTAAAAAATCTAGTCATGTCCACATGATCCACTTTTATTTCTAACTTTCATTATAGACCAGGCGATATAAATATGTTTGTACGGAGTAGGTTGCATAAATTGCACTTCTGGGGATAATGTTAGAATATAAAAGATAAATTTAACTCTGAGCTTCATGGTCACAATACACGTAATTCAAAAAACCTCCACATTCCAAAATTTCGATCCACAAAATTCGGTAAAAAATCCCTAATGAACATTTCTCGATCCCAATATAATAATTTACCCCATGAGATAAAAATAAATAAAGCAATACATAGTAGAGCCCTTAAAGATCTGTATTTAAATATGTTTTTCAATGATAGATATGATGTTTAGAATTAAGATTGAATGTGTTAATTTTGAATCGTCTTTCTTATTCGTCTTTTTGATTGTGCAATATGTAATTAAAAATGTGAATAATACCGGTCCCAAAATGAGTTTTTATAACTCCTGGGAATATAATACATGTATGTTTTATAAGATTTTTTAAAGAAATAACAAAAAAAAAAAAAATAATATGTAGGTACTTGGAAAACATATATCGAAAATTATCCCCAATTTCTAATTAATAGTTATTATCGTTATTAACTTTGCCAGCAAACGGCAAATCTCTCTAGCCATCTTTTTCTATCACACTGAAAACTGATACCGGAAGAACTTTTCTAAAATCAGTAGCAGCCAGCAGCCATTGAATACACCCATAATGCGATTAGTGTGATGACCAGAAAATCGAAATGCCACTTTTTCAATGTTGTAACGTTTGATTTCCCTTGTTCCAGGATACCTCCAGGTGGACTCCAAGTGGGTCCACAGTCTCCTCCTCACAATCGTGGACCACAGAGATACTCGTCCACTCCACAAGGCGTCACTCACGTAAGTCTACCGTCTCTAAATATTCTTCATATCATACTATTATATCATACTATTCTTTGTCCTTCAAATGTTCTTTCAGAGTCCCCAATTTTGTGCAATATGTTGGATAATTAGGTACTTAATTTATAATCTCTGCACTTGTAAACATGTATTATTTTTAGGCTGGATTTCTTCATCTTTCTATATGCTTAATCCCTAGTTAATTAAATATAAACATGTACTTAGTTAAATATGGGAAAATCGTACGATGGTTAGTCAGTTAAATAAAAACATACTTCAAAGAGAATTTTTTGACTCTTGTATCTGATTTTAAGATAACTGATATTCGAATGATTTAATCTACGCAAGTCACTTGAAACCAACTTGCGCCGCTAAACATCAAAAAAAAAACACCCCAATCCTTTCGGCAATGTTTTTATCTTCATTTTTCTAACCCCTTTCAAAACACTTTTCTTTGTTTGTATATATTACTTTTGTCGTTTCCCTTTTCAAGCGAACACTCAAAACCTTCTCTTCACTCAAATAAAGCTATTTAGTGCTCGATAAAGCATGTGTTCCGGAGTACCTCAAGGATTTGATTTGGGGCCTTTTACAGTTCGCTCTAACGGATGTAGACATCCCTTGTCAATAGAATGGTTATTGCGTAGGTAGCTAAACCTCAAATCTGTGCACAACATTCATAAAATACTCGTAACACTACGTACTAGACATAATTATAGGTACAATAATGGAACTTAACGCTATACCTCACCAATAAAAAAGACAGGCTCTTGTGCTTGGTGAGGGAGATTACGCTAAAATATACATAGTAATTATAGTAGGTAAATTAAAAATAAGTCTAGGTAGTGCAAATAAACAATAAGTAAACAAGTTAAGTAGTAGTCATAGTGGGTAAATTAAAAATAAATCTATGTAGTGCAAAGTTAAACAATTTAGAAAGCAAGCTAGGTTGTAATCATAGTCGGTAGATTAAAAAAAAAAAATAATCTAGGTAATGCAAAATAAACTTTTTTTTTTTTAAATTTTATTTTTTTTATGTTTGGTAATTGTTTGTGAATAAAATTTTGATTTGTTTATTAATTTCTTTGATATTATTATTTTTTTTTATTTCTAATGGTAGTTTATTGATGTAGTATTTTATGAAATATTTTATGCCTCGATAGTAGTAATTATTTTGCATTTGCATTGTTTTAAATTTTGGAACATTGAAATCATATTGATATCTTGTTGAAATACATCTCATAATTTTTATTTTTTTGTCATCTTTTAGAATTTGGGTGATAGTAATTTTTTTTTTTGTATATGTCTTCTACTTTCAATGTTTTAAATACCGAAAAAAGAGTTTTAGTGGAGAAAGTTTTTGGTTTTTTAAGTATGATTTTAATTATTAGTTTTTGGATAATTTTGACTGAATTTAGTATATTATTATACGCCCCTCCCCACCCAATTATTCCATATTGAAGCAGAGATTGTACTACTAGCGCGTAATAGACTGTCTTTAAATTTTTTAGTGGTAAGATGTTTCTCAACCTAACAAATATATAAACACATTTTCTGACTCGTTTCACTAGCTCACATATGTGTCTGTTCCATTTCATATGTTGGTCTATTATTACGCCTAGGTATTTTATCTCCGTTGTTGTTGAGTTTAAGATTGAGCATAGGGAGTTGCAATTTGTATCTTTACATTGTTTGTGATGGATGATAACTTTTAAATTGGGTTGAATTTTGGTTTTATTTATTGAAAAGGGTATGAGATATGTTTTACTATTATTTAATGAGAGTAAGTTATTATCGAACCATTGTTTTAATATTTTCATGTTATTATTTGCTCGTTGATTCACTACCTCCCAGTCCGGACCTGTGATTATTATAACGGTATCGTCGGCATAAGAGATTATTTTCCCATTTGTTTGTTGCTTAAAAATATCATTTACATATATTATAAAAAGTATAGGGCCCAGCACTGTGCCTTGCGGTATTCCAAAATTACTGGTGAGAGGTCGACTTAGTGTTTCATTTATTTTTACAGTTTGTTTCCTTTTATGAAGATAACTTTGAATCCAGCTTAGGGCTTTACCGTCTATACCTACAGATTTTAGTTTTGTAATAAGTTTTTTATGCGAAACGCTATCGAAAGCTTTTTTAAGATCAATAAATATTCCTAAACATTTTTCCGATTTGTCCATAGCTTCTTGGATAATGTATGATAACTTGGCAATTGCGTCTTGGGTGCTTTTGTTTTTTACAAAACCAAATTGGTTTTCATTTATTATATTATTGAATCCGAGAAATTGAGATATCTTTTTTTTACAATTTTTTCAAAAATTTTGGCTATATTAGATATGAGGGATATTGGTCGATAATTGGTGACTTCCTCAGAGTTTCCTGACTTAAAAATAGGAGTAATAATGGCTTGTTTGTAGATGGATGGAAACCTTCCAGTTTTGAAACTTAAGTTAATAATATAAGTTAAAGGGCCCGATATGAGTGTTTTTATAAACTTTAGCGTATTGGAAGTAAGTCCATCAAAGCCAGGTGCAGATCCTCCTTTCATACTCATAATGATTTGTTCAACTTCTTTACTTGTGGTTGGTGAAAAAGTTTGTAGAGTATCTTCAGTAGTAGGAGGATTATGGTTTGAAGGTATATCTTGACTTTGATATTTTGTTATTTCATTTGCAAGATTTTTGCCAACGTTTGAAAAGAACTCGTTAAATAAATTTGCGGTTTCTTGGGGATTTTTATCACTATTTATTTTATTTCCGTTGTGTATAATGTTTTGAATTTTGTCTTTTCTTGATAGTTTTTTGTCTATTATTTCATTAATAATATTCCATGTCCTCTTACTGTCTTGTTCATTTAATTCGAGTTGTTGTTTATAGTAGTTTGTTTTTGTAGTTTTTATCAGAGATCTGAGTTTTTTTCTGTAATCTTTTAAATGTTTAAGAAGTGATTGGTTTTCGGGTTGTTTGAAATACTGTCTGGTTAAAACTTCTTTATGCCTTATAGAGATAATAAGTCCGTGAGTTATCCATGGTTTTATCGGTTTAAATCTTGAATTTTTCTTCCTAGATATGATAGTTTTAGATGCACTTAAGTGGGACAGTAATATCTCATTAAATGCATCACAACATTTGTCTACTTCATCACATGAATATACGTCTTGCCATTTTTCAGATTTTAAGTTATTTGTTAGAGTGTCGTCTAGAGAAATTTTATATTTATTAATGTTTGGATGTGGATTCTCGTTTGTATGTTTTTGAAAATCAGTTTTAGAATATTTGTATGCCAATATGCAACTATAGTGGTCGGTGATAGTAGTTTGTATTGTTCCGGATATGATATTTTGATAGTCACGAATATTAGTAAAAATGTGGGTATCGGCCGATTGCTAAGTTTAATAGGCCTTGCGATTGTCTTTAAACTATCCTATCGATAAACTATCGGCCGATAGCTTAATAAGTATGGCGCTCTTCCACGCGCGCACACTTGCCGTAGCTTTCTCCTTCGTAGTATTGCAGCAATAATAACTTTTCTTGACAATATTGTTCCAACATTCATTGCGACCGCTCTCTTCAAAAGTCGTTTATTAACTGGAAAATCATTCGAGAGCAGTTGGCCAACTGTTCTCTAGTCTGCGCACTCATCACCAACCCGACTGTTTTGTTGATTCAGTGTGCGCGCTAGCAGCCCAACCCGACTAAACTATCGCCCGATAGAAAGTCTCTAGTCTGCGGGGTACCTAAAATGTTATTAAAAATATCAATATATTACGTATACCTTTAGTCACAGATTCTCCTCATTTGTAGAGCGCCATTTTTGCGAAAATCGTTTTTCTTAAATTACAATACATAATTTTGTTTGTTTTGCATTATGGCGGTGAATTCAAAACGCTTGTAAAATTGTTTTTAATAAAAAACAATACGTTTAATTGCGGATTGTAATAAAATAATTCGCACTACCTTCTTCCAGATTTTCCAATCTGGTCTTTACACTAAGACTCACGTTTTGTCAAGTTCTTTAGCCCGTGTTTTCTGCATTACAATCACGCAACAGTGCATTTCCTCTCGTCTGCATTTATTACGTCCAATGTCCAGGTGCGTTCGCGATAATAATTATTCTACCGAGTATCGGTATCGTATTAGTACCGAGAATCGGGTTTAATCTGGCGGCGCTGGCAACACAAGACCATAGTAGTCGGCTCAGGCAGCGCTGGGCAGGTGTGCCGAAATGTAAATAATTATATCGGAATACCGAAGAAGAGATACGCCAACTTGCCACCTGCCGACTTGCCGAATGGTCGAGCCTTGATTTTACCAGATTAAGAAATACTCATATTCTTAAAAACTAAATTCAAATTTGTTTTAATGTTTAAGAAATCGTCATTCCGTACCGGCTCCCTGTGTGGAGCATATTTTTTTATTATTTTAATTATTTATTTATTCAATACATTATCGAATCTACAAAGCTTAATAAACACAATAATTATACAAAATAATCATAACGCTATACCTCACCAATAAAAAAGACAAGCTCTTGTGCTTGGTGAGGGAGGTTACGCTAAAAAATACATAATAAAAGTAGTAATCATAGTAAGGTAAATATAGGTAGTATAACTATAATAGTAAATATAAGTAGTACAACAAGGTAAAATATAAGTAGTAATCATAGTAAGGTAAATTAAAAAATTGATCATAGGTTACAATGGGCTACAACGTTCAATATGGGTTACAATGTTTTTTTTTTTAAAGTAGTAAGAAAGGATTTCGTTTTATTTTTGTAGCGGTTTGTAGATATCTGAGGCTGAATCGGAATTTATTACAAATGTAATATTCAAGTCTTTAATTGTATTTTTATTACGAAAACAATGCAAATCGTGTTATTTCGCTAAATTAGAACATGAAAATCTGGAATTATGAGTTTTTTCATAATTCTCAAGGATTTTTTAGTTCGATGTTACCATAATAGGTATACGTAATATTTCATTCCAAAATCGAAAATATCGATTATCGCATAACCTCTAATATGATACGTATTAGGTACTGTAAAAATAAAATATCGGACTTACGCTTCAAAAACTCGCCCAGGCCAACGTATTTTAAAATATTACTATTAAAATTAATTTGAATAAAAATATTTCAATCGGGAATTGAACTTGCGACCTCGTGGACGACCTGCCCAGCGCACTAACCACTGCTAAGCAGTATTTCACACGACATTAATGCATAACACAATTTATTATATATCACGTTTTTCTTTGTGCTTTGTTTTGTCATCGTACTTTTGTTTATTTTTTATGTTGTTTTCCGCTTCCGAAAATTCATTCATACCTGTTTCTATTTTTTTATTTTAGTATTTGGTGAATGAAGCGTGGAGCGACCCCATTTACAATAAATTAATTATATTCAATAGAACTTCCGCCCACTATACTCCAATACGCAGGCCATTTGTCCCCTTCCCAATACAATCCATTGACGAAATTTGATAACACCTGTTTTCAGTATTTATATGGCATAGTGAAATTTAAATAAATAAAACGAAAATTACACGCGGTTGTTGAGATTCAAAACCCACGCTAGCCATTCATTTGAAAAAAGTTGAATGTCCAACGGTTATTTTTCTGTAGCTCAATCACAGATAACTATCGACGTAGTTAAAAACGTGCTAACCACGTGCTAACGCTAACGATTTGACCGATCACAATAAACATTCGTTCATACCACGTTCGCCGAGCTGATCATTGCCGAAGCAACGCTCGGGAATGCTCGGCACGCGATATCGCGGCCAGACGCCAAACGTCAAATCAACGCGCATGACGGATTGTTTATTATGTCGACTGCTTTTCTCAATATTTGGCTTGCTGAACGCCGGCTAAATGCAATACGGCACTCGAGAAAGATTGAATGAGATATGTGCGAAGAATATATATCTCAGGAAAGGGCTCGCGACTTGATGCGCTCGTGTAATAATCCCGATCGATAACTTTTAACGCGTGTTCCATTGTGATCGCGAAAACGTTAAACATCCATGGGTAAGAAATCGTTATCACGTCGCTTATAACCGAGTCGATAGTGATCTGTGATCGAGCAACTGGCCACACCTTTATCGAAATACCTACCAAAGGAGGTTGCACTAATAATAAATAGTAGAAATACTTTTCAGTTGTTTTGAACAGCCTTGTCTTTTCGTTGTAATAGGGTTCTTCCAGATGACATGAATATCCTCGAAAACGCTATAAATATTTAAAGTATATTTTTACAATTCCAACGATATAAAACACAATGATCAAAAATTTTGTTTTCATTTATAAATTTATGTTTAAAAACACGAAATTACGAGTGACTTTTAACGCTCGTTATTGGCTAATGACGTAATATCCATCTACCGTGGAAGGCGTGAAAATTAATTCCGTAGTGAGCGCCTATATTGCTGTGACGTCACACCGCATGCGCGCTAAATGTAGGATTTTGCGAGCGATTTGAAAAAGCGCTATTTCAAACCGCGCTAAAAAATTCATTTGACATCGTAAAAATTTTAAAAAAATTCCCTTGATATTGTAATTTTTCAATCATTTTTTGAAATAAAAAATAAAAAATCGGAAATAACCCAATTGATTGAAATTCGGCTTTCAGTTTAAATTAAATGTCGGATTTTTATTTTTAAAAAAGGTCCGCGTAATTTATTGATGAATTTCCCAAAAAATATGTTCCGCTGTGAAATTTAACTGATATTTTTAAAAATTTACAAATTCGGACCAACTTATTAATAAGCATTGTCTTGAGTACAGTAAATGGCAATAATTCTACTCGTAATTTACGTAATTGTTTTTCTTCAAACACATCTGTTGTATTTTTGATTGAAAAATTAAAAACATCTATAAATTTTTATGTTAGAAGCACTCACTTTGAAATGGGTTTTTATTAAATTAGGTATTTAAAAAAACACTTTGTTTAAAGTTACTAAAGTTTAATGTTTCGTGGTTGTTTGGATAAGGTTCCGAGTGCGATTCCCAATAAAAATAAGAAAGTTAGGCGATATATCCAAGACTGGGTACTTTATTACATCTTTTGAGAAACATTTTATTTTTTAATTACTAACTAACTAACTAACCATCTCGCCATTTCTCCGAAGGGGTAGGCAGAGAGGATAGAACGCCACACCACTCTGTCCTGGCACACTTCTCTTGCTTCCTCCACATTCATACATCTTCTCATGCACGCACGTCGATTATTCCGACTTCTTACATGTTCACTTTCAAGCACTTGTTTTACTTGATCATGCCATGTCTTTCTCGGCTTTCCTCGATTTCTACATCCAAGCACAGTCGCATCATATATTTTTTTAGCCGTTATTTCATCATCCATTCGCTCTACATGACCGAACCATCGTAAAAGACCTTTCTTAATTTTGTCGATAATGCTTATCTCAGCCTTGCACTCTGCTCTAATTTCGACATTTGTACACCTATCATACATAGTCTTACCACACATTTGCCTGAGAGATCGCATTTCAACAGCATTCAGTCTACTTTCATCCTTCTTTTTCCAACACCATGCTTCACTACCATACACAAGGGTTGGTACCAGAACTTTTTGTTATTATTCAAGAATTGTAATTTCCAGGCCGTGATCAAGACGTACTACGACGGCCCCCTGGCCGTGTCCCCTGGGGGCGGGTCCCCGCAGCGCGCCGGCCCCCCGGCCTACCAGCCCCCGCCCCCCCGCGCGCGCCTACTCGCCCCCGCACCGGCCGCAGCACCAGCAGCAACTCAACAGTGAGAACCATCCTCTTGTGCAATTTATTTTAGGGGTCATTTTCGACCCCAGACTGTTATAAATATTTTTTCTAGATTTATAAATTATTTTTTTTAATCGAAATTGACCCCAAATATTTTCTGATTTATACATGTTCTGGGTCCAAATTGATCCCAGATATTTATTTTACAATATTATCTATGTGCTTAATTTTTTGCAATGGGTCAAAGTTGACCTCAGCTAATTCTTGTATTGTTATTTTTATCCATTTGGATTTTTTAGTAGTTTAATTTTGGCTCTCAGTACTTTTTTTTAGGTAGGTAAGTAGGTATTTGAAATTTTTGTGATGGGACGAATTTGATCTTCCAATGCTCTTTTTAAAGTTAAAGTAAAACTTTTTCTAACACAAAATATAATTTTTTAAATAGATAACATCCCTTACATTTTTTTTTCTTCCAATTTTGACAATATCTTTTTTATACAGATATGGACTTGCACCGTGACGGACTCCTAAACTCGACGAGCAGCTCCAACGAGTCTGTATCTTCCATATCCTCCCGCGACATGATCTCCACCCCCTCGTCAGCTCACGGCCAGCTCCTGCACGCCAACAGCCACGGCCAGCTCACCCACCAGTTCCAGGGTCTCACGAGCAGCCAGAACCAGCTCAACATCAGCCAGCACAACAGCCAGAACCAGCTCAACCACCAGCACAACAGCCACGGCCAGCTCAACATCAACAGCCACGGGCAGCTCAACATCAACAACCACGGGATGGCCAACAGCCACGGGCAGCTCAACGTCAACAGTCACGGGATTCCCAATAGCCACGGGTCACCAATCAAAACGCGGCGGATTGTCAACCATTCTATGAACGTTCACTACGCGACCAGCTATCGCCCACAGCCCCAGCACAATGTGTAAGTAATTATTATAATAAATAAATATAAAAGTTTAATCGGGAGTATGGATTCGTTGGGTTGAAAGACAGCATGCACGTTTTTCTCTTTGGATTATCTATTAACATTTGAATGGCGACAAGGGCTAGAGTGATAAATGTCCAAATGTAGGCTTACCATATTTCGTCCTCCCAAAATATGTACACTTTAAATTTTCTATAAAAAAAATTTTTTTTTTGAAAAAAAATACGTATATCTTGGTAATTCATTAAAATCAGACAGACTCTTGAAAATGCGGATTGTCTGTACAAATACCAATGCGTAATTAAAAACTAAAAATATATTTTGCTGTCATAGAGCAAAATAGTATTCTTAAATTTTGGAAATCATCAAACATTCATTGAAAATTATTGTACTTAATTTTATAGATACCTAATTATGGTGCTGTACCTTCATGATTTTGTAAATATGACTGGCTTAAACATAATATCCTTCGGGACTGCACATATTATCAGATTCTCGAATACCTTTAAAGAAAAATATCATAATATTTTACGTGGACACTTATCATTCTTGCAATGGAGACATTGTATTTATTTTAATGTTTTAACAGATGTCAAATATATTGAGTATTCATATAACGTAGATCTAATCACTGTTTGCGGTATGGTTGCACTTTGATTTTAAACTAATAAATTACTAATAATTTAAAACATTGAATAATATTATAAGAACCTCCAAGGTACTTTTCTCTAAAATATTTCTGATTTAAAAGACTGTAATCGGTAAAATCTTTTTGAAAATATACCGACTACCATGGGTCACAATTGTGATACATGTAGATATAAATATTCTGGGAATCGGTGCCCTGGTCTTTGTGGTAATAGAACAATGTTTTTTTTTTTCATTTAAAATTTTATTATATTCTTTTTCAATAAACTGCTTCTCAAGCAATAATATTTTGAAAATAAGTTGGTAATTTAATATAGTCAATATTTTACATAATGTATGTAATAGTATTTACTAACATGGTTGTACAAAAAGTAATAATTTCCTCTATTGCTGCCTTTGCACATACATATTGGACCTCGGAAAACCTGTTAGGAACAATGTTCCTGATGCACAGTAAAATTGTACGTGCAATATATGGTGTTGCCTTCACACATATAGATCTCAGTCGATGACTAAAAGACCATTAAGTACAAGAAACAAAATATTGTCTACGAGCAAAAAAGGTAAAAAATATTGTATCTGGAAGCTTGAACAACTTACAATTTTTTTTTGTTGGACCTAGCTAACAGTTCTACAAGTCCAACGAAAAAAACTGCAAGTTAGCTTTTAAAAGCAAAATTTTTCACCTTTTTGTTCGTAGACTAAATTGTTTTTTTCTTTCAAATTTTTAGTCATCGGCAGAAGCAGATCTTCCGCACATATCGGGGGGCATTTGGTGTTTTAAGCGATCTGATCTGTATGTGTAAAGCGCGTTATTTTCTAACACATTAATTTAATATCAACATTTCTCTGATGACACTTACAAATATGGGTGTTTATTTACCTACCTATTTTTGATCCTGATATCTGTACTAGAAAAAGAAAACTTGGATACGGTAAAGTCTTGCACAGTATTATAACATATGATTTCCTTTGATCCATGCATTCACTAACGGGTTAACACATGGTTGTGTAGCGTGATAGGACCGGCCGCCTCCATCGGGAACCAGCACAGCCGGGCTGCGAGCCCCGGACCCACCCTGCGGTGAGTTGCATGACTAACCGCTGGGCCACGCCCGACACTGTGCTCTGGAAACTAACCAATAACATAACACGTTCACTTTTGTACTGCAGTTGGTAGAAGGATGCAGTAATCCAATGTGCATGCGTCTATCTATATCGTCATGTGGCAGTGAAGAGAGAATAAATGATCGCTGATGTCGTAAGAAATACCATAATTGTATTGAGAATCACCTGGCATCTTTTCAAATATTCAGGAATTTATAATGACAATCCGTCGGCAGTTTACCTGACATAGGAAGATGTTCGGGAACTGGAGTGATCGCACTTAGTTTAGAGGCAATTTGCTTCCGCAATATAATATCACATAGCTCTCTTCACTTCAATAAAGTGTGTTTTTTCTGATAAACAGCACAAAAATCTTACTTTTCAACAAATACCTAATGTATGTTAACTCTCTTCACCACCATGATGACGACATTTTTATGAATCTCTTCCTCTCTTTCCCTTATCCATACTTAATGGTGTATGGGGCGCATTGGTTCACCAAGTGCAGCACATCTTGATAATTTATTACATGAAGTCAAGTTGATTAGTTTTACGCTTCGGCGCCAGTCCTATATCATATAAGAACCTATATCAAATATATTATTGTTAAAATCCACATTTATCAATTGTAACTGAGAAATTATGTTTGGTAAAATAACAATTTAACGCTGGGCACAGCTAATCGTCTGATGGTATTTCTTTGTAAGCAAAGAGATAGCAAGACGCAAAACTGTCGCCCTACTGAAAAGTTGGTTATGTGCGAGCATTGTAATTCATTAGAGACACCTACTTGACTTTATCATAAATAGTAACCAAAAACTGAAATATTTGTTATTTTTTGTTTTAAATTCTGTGAAACCTTGGTTTTGTAAATATATACATTTATTTCCATCAATCTTAAATGATTACAAAAATGATATATATGTATTTCTTTGTATTTTTGTTACTGCATTTATCTTTCAAAATTATATTGCTTTACTCTTTTTTAATGCGTAAATCACCTCTCGGAATTTTCCTTGTTGTATTTTTTTTCGTATTATCTTGTAAGTAATGTAATTCATCTATAATATACCTAACTAATAAACTTATTTGTAAATTTTCAGACGTGTGAGGACATTATATGCCTGTGTGGGAGAAAATGACGGAGAGCTGTCTTTCGAGCCAAACCAAATTATTACAAATGGTAAGTGAGCAAGTCTTTTAAAGTTCTTCACAAAATGTACAAGCAAGTTTTCGTGTGAAATAAATATAGGTGATACATTTTAAGTAGAGTTAAGTAAACACTATAAGATATAGCATGTTTATTATTTTGTTTTCTTCGCAGTGAAATCTTCTGCGGAGCCTGGCTGGCTGGAGGGCACCCTGAACGGCAAGACGGGGCTGGTCCCCGAGAACTACGTGGCGGCGCTGCCCTGATGCTCGTCCCCGCTGGCCGCCGCCCCCGCGCCCCCGCCCCCGCGCGCGCGCCGCCTGTCCTGATCGCTGCTGCCCTTCCTCAACTGGAACAAGTGAATCGACACTGGCTCGTGTCCTACCGCTTAACAAAACTTTTGATGTGTATGATCTGTGGATGCGTGGAATAGACTACCCAATGAATAGTTACGGCGCCATCTGTTAATGCATTCAAAGATAAATTGGGCCGATGCAATTGACTCACTTATAGCTGCCTGCTCTATTCGTAATAATACGCTGCTAGAGGCAATTTTCTAGTAAGTTTTCGACGTTTCACGCCCAAAACAGTTGTTATTAAATGCAAACCAGTAATGGGCAAATACAAGTTTTTTTCTACAAGTATTTGGACACACTCAAAACGTTGTTTATAATTCGGAATACGCTTTACGTAGAAAAAAGTGAACTGACATTGCCTTCTGTTGTGTATCTCTACTGCATACTAAAGTAAATAGTATCTGCTGTACTCAATTATCGTGTCGATAACTAATAAGCATTTTGTAATGGAATCTAAAATATTGCGGTCGGTCAATAATAAAACAAAGCAACGATACTCTGTATTCTAAACAAGCTATGTGAAGTAACAAACATTTAGATGTTTCCGCCACTATCATATTTTTCTTTACATCAATTCATTCAGTAATAATTCGCACTTTTATAAGTAAAATTTTAACTATACAATAAGTGGTAGTTCCTTCATCATCTAGAAAAATCAAGTAAAAGTGTCAGTATATGTTCAATCATTTGAAGGGAAGAATATAAGAGTGTTAGGACAACAGAGCACATACAATTTAAATAGCTTCTAATAAAATAACTACTGAGTGAAGGGAATAAATTAAAAATATCTATAACTTTTTCATTTGAATGTTAAACTAAAAATTTGTGAAAAAATGTAATATCTTATGCTGTGCATAATCATGGAATTAACTAATTTTATCAATATTATTTACATTTAAAAAAATTCAAAGAAACATTTGCTTTCTTGTGATATAACCCAAATATTTAATTTTGGGGCTACTTTCAAATAATTGGTCAGCAAGTTGTGGGGTAGCAGGGTTTGAACCTAGGGAATCCAATTTGAAGTCGGCGACTACCACTACACCACAACTTATTTATTCTTTTAATGCGACTTCCTGTTTTTCGTATAATTATAAATATGTTTATTCCACTATAAAAAAATCTTTGCAGTAAATATTCCAATAATGATACTTTAAAATTATCATACGGCATTCTTGTGGTGTTTTTTCCAAATTTATCAGAGATGTTTACTTGAACTTAATGTTTACATTTCTAGTACTTTACATAAGGTATAGGTCAACTAGTCACCAAATTTTGTAAACGTTTTGAACTCCATTTCATGAATTATTGGCAATTTTACTGTACATTATCAAAGTGTTTACTGAATTTTTTATACTTATGAAAACCTCTGATGCTTTTTAGACACTATAATACAAGGCTCTCTCCAGTATAAAAAGTACAAAAGTAACATATTGAAAAGCAAGTACAAATGAGCCTAAAATATTGTCAAAATGGCTTCGAGGCATCAGTTAGTTGTTTGTATCATTGTAAAATTAAAATGTGTTGTCAACTAAATATCCGAGACTTATCAATGCCATCCTTTTGTAAATATCCTAAATAATTCTAGATATTTCTTAAAGCCAATATGTATGGATTTAAAATGTCTCGTCATCTCGATGAAGCCCAACCTTTGAAGGGCGTCGGTTTTATAGTTATTTAGCATGTTAACATGTAATGTAAAATGAACGCTTTATTTTAGTATTGTGTACAATTGTATGTGTCATATTTGTACAGTGATTGTATTTATTCTGTATTTATAGTATTTACATCCATTTTTGTATTGGATCCTGTATTTTATGAGAATTTTAAAATTTAAATGTGCATATCGTATATTAGGAAATTCTACCCAGCCATTTTATATTTAAAGTAACGCAAATAATACACCAATTTTTTAAAGGTTTCCTATTTCTAAAATGACCAAAGTGCTACTTGTTTTCATATCCATTCTAGAAATAATTCTAAGTAAATAAATGTTTATGTGTAGCTGTGACGTCCTATATTATACAAATACGTAAATATTCTAATTATTATTCTTTACATATTCTATAAGGTTAAGTTCTTGTAACAGAAAAGCACCACTTTAACAAATAGACATATAACCCACATATTAGTAATGGAAAACTGTATTCTAAATCAGGTTATCACTGTAATTATACATACTTTTAATGACACAAGTTTAATAATTAAGTTAAATTTAAGTATTTGACACTAAAAGTACCAAATAATTTTTAAAAAATTGTCGGAAAACTCGTTTATTTGAATGCCTATTTAATTTGAAATTCAATAGTAACTAGTACTATTAGTAAGAATACTACTCTGTGGCGTTTGGGCGAATCTGAGTTCTGGTAAGTGGTTATATCGTCGGTCGGCTTGCATTACCGCCAATCTACAAATATATTTTTTCCTTTTCTATAGACACAAAAAACTGTTTGAAATAAAATCGAGCACATTAATTTACACTTTTATTGTAAATTGCAATAGTTAGGATAAGTGTTAAATTGAAATTAATTAGCAATATGAAAATATTGTACTGGCCAAAATTATAGTTTGGCGGTAATGCACGCTGACAAACGATATGCAAATATTTACCAATGTTCATTTATTGAAATGTTTGACTACAAAATTGGTGGTTTGAATATTAATAATAATATTATTTCTGTTTTCTGTAATTCAGGATTTTCAAATGTCTTAGTCGATAGAGGAGGTAATTAGTTCAAACAAATCAAATTTACAGTGGGAACTTTTGATATATAATTTTGAAAAAACGGTCCTCATATCTACCTTCTAAATTTGATTCAAGAACTGGCTACAAATAACATGTTAAATTGTTGTCACAATTAAAATGTGGACTTGTGGAGATTTTTTTTCTGTATTTGTACTGTTTTCATTGAATTCCTAAAGTAAATATGTTGACATATCTTTAATACATTTAATTCTTACAAGCCATATCTCTCTGTATACTTCAAAGCATCGTGCAACAAAGCCATATATTATTATAATTATTTATTGTTAATATTTTTATGAGTTTAATATTTAAAAAAATATTTTATTAACTAATTAATGTAATTAATCAATTAAATTAGTTCCTGTAACTGTTGATTTGCAAATATGTACATAAATATTGCTTCTAGGTAATGGCCATTTAGTTTTTACTTGTGGAATTATTAAAATATAATTTTACTTTATTTCTTGGTCTTCTCATCATTGTGTATAATTATGGTGCTTAGGGTACTGTTATTTGTTGATCAGAGCTCGAAACGCAGTACTGTGTAATACAATTTTTAAAATTCTACACCACTGGTAATTTTGCAAATTAATATTTTGTTTACACAAAATATAAAGCACATTCCCTATGATATATATTTCTGTGTACTAATTAATATTATTTCTTGGTTTTTTTACTCAAAAATGAGGCTGTAATTTTTAAAGGGAAAATTCATTCAACACTTTTGTACTTTTCAATTATTTCAGTATTATTTTGTCCATTTTAATTCATTATTAATATTTTTCTATATTAAACCTTAATAATTTCATTATGTTACTTTTATAATTTATAAATTTGTTAGTTATCAAACAAATTACAAAAATTAATATTTACCAAATGAATTATTTCATTAAGATTATATGTAAAAGATGATGTTTTTGACCCTTTTCCATAAAGTTATAATGAAACATGTGAATAATTTAACTTCTTAATACAAAGATATTGTTTTAAAGCCATTTAATGATAAACACTAACCTTACCTTACTTGTGTTGATAATAGGTATTAAAACTATCAAAAGCTGCATAAGTTGTCCACTCCACTACGGTCAACCAGTTCAAGGACCGTTTAGATGCAGAAGGCAGACAAGAAGCAGTACAAAAGATACCAGCAAAAGCTGCCTGCCTATAATAAATAATAATTATTATTATTGTTATTAGTGAAAACCTAATTAATGTATTAGTGTAGCACCAACACTGCAGCTTATTCGCACACTGAAATAAATCAAATAAAAATACTTTTATCAAACATCTGAATGAAGTTAATCCACTTTTGACCAAAATCATTCCATTTTGTTGAACACTTTGTATAAATAATAAGTTTTTTGTACAAATTGTAATTTTCTATTTAACTTATTTAAAAGCTTTTAGAAATAATCATATATACCTTTTATATTTTATGTAAATTTTTTGTTTTGTTTAAAATATTGTACATAGAAAATATGTATTATTATGTAAATAGTCAATTATGAATTATTAAATGATTACTACTAAATTATTATCTGCATTTTATTTACTACTAACCATTTAAATGGATTTAAGTGACGCGCCTCCAAAATGACAGAGCCTAAACTGCAGCAAAACCAAAAACACTCTTGGTTCAGCTTGACCAAGAGGGCCCATGGTATTGGCAATACAGGGAACATTGCCTACATGAGCCCTGTGGGTACAGGTAAGCTGATTTATATATTTAGTATCACTGCAGTTTAAGTTCTGGGTGCTTAGCATAAACAAACATTGAGATTGAATTCATCATTTTGTAAGGAAAATCATTGCCAGCGAAGAAATTAACGTATTGTAAGGGCAGACAATAATTAAAATGTTTTTAATATGTTCTGTTTTATTATATATATAATGGTCAAATGAGTAACATCTTAAATAAAATTATATTTCATTAAAAATATGTTATTTTATATATAATACAATGCTAAATAAAAGAAGCGATATAACAATACACATAACTTCATATTATTATTGAACGATTTTTAAATTTTTTTATTTCCCAAACATTTCAGAAAATAAGTAATGGAATTTCGAAGTGCAATAAGATCAGTCATTTTCATTGGATTTGTGTAAAAAATTAAAATAACCAAATTACTGAATTGGTAATATAAAAACAATATGACTCATTGCAACTAAAATTACTTTTTAGGTATCATGTACTGGCACAACTATGTTTGAGAGTAACAGATTACACTTAGTGGGAAAATTCTTTCATAAAAATATTTTATGAGAAAACAATTTTGTGAAAGAAAAAAAAATAGATAAAATAATTAATGATGATAATTTGTAGGGAACTAGTGGCAAGGTACAATAATCAAAAGTAATCTATAAAATATTTAAATATATTACTGTAATCAGTCAGTGGTTGTCTTCCTCTAAAGTAGAATTGTTCACAGAATTGGAGGTGGATTCTTCTTTGGTCTCGTGAGCATTCACAATAACTTGAAGATTCCTTATTTCATCGACTCGCGAAGCTAATAGGGGCCCGTGGCCTTCCGAGGAAGCGAGAGAAGCAGATAGAGGGGAACTCTGAGGACTAAATCCTGAAGTCAGATCTCGGGATATAGTTTGAGGAGATTGTGGAATCCTTTGTAACAGCTCTAAACAATGGGCCTCCATGCGTTGGTTGATTCGTTTAACAGTCAGGTATTTATCCTCTACTGATTTGAGACGCTCGCTGTATTCTTCCTTCACGAGCCTGAGTTGTCTCTTGAGTTCCTGGGACGACTGTTCTCTGCTGGAGACCATGGACTCCAACTCAGACTCCCGAGCTTGGTAGTAATCCATCTTGGCGGCCTGAATCTGTAGAGCGGAGTACGCGTTCGTGAGTTGCTCCTTGTACTGTTGGTTTAGCTGTTTGATGAGGGCATCTGTTTTGGTGGGCAGCATCCCTAAGGAACTGTATCGAGTTTCCTTCTCTGCGTACATTACCAGTTCCCTCTGCAATCTCTTGATGATCTCTATGAGGCGATCGGACATATGGGACTTTTCATTGGCGCGCTTTAACTGCTGGGTGACTTCAAAGAGACAAGAGTGGAGATATTGAACATCTGGCGATGTTTCGTTGGATATATTACGCTGCTCCAACAGTTGTGCGGCGAGCTTTTCTTTTTCTTGACGTTCCGAAGCAATTTCGCATTCGCGCAAATATATCTGGTGTTGCCAGTAATTGTTGTAATCAATGTTTTTCTGATCAGCCGCTTGAATGTTCTGATTTTGGCGGGTAGCTTGGCGCCGGAGGTCTTCTATTTCAGATTCCATGTGATTAATATGCAGTTTTAGGACTTGATTCTGTTGCTCCGCCTCGCGGTTCTTGCGAGATCTCCCTAGAAGTCTCCTATTCCGGACGGCATGGACCTCCCTTCTGTGTCGCTCATACATCAGTTCTAACTGGAGAAGCTTCAGTTGTTGCTTCAGGTGATCCACTTCTTCTCTTGGGGATCTTCTGTTCTGATCACTGGTCGTCGTGTTGGAAATTATCTCTATGTACTTGTCCACTTCATGGTATGGAGAAAATTTACTCTTGTCCCCAGAAAGGACATCTACTGCAACCACTTTCTGACTCTGATCGCAAAAGTTTTGTAAGATGTCATTATATAGAAATTCATACGACATTGGCCAAACATCTACAGTTTGCGTGTCCGCACATTTACTTTTGTTTTTAATATTCAAAGATGCGATGTTACCGTTTTCAAAGGCCACAGCCGCTTGAATGTCAGAAAAATTTATGTTGTATTTATCCAGATTTTCAACCTTTTCCATCTTTTTTGAGATCTCCCAAACGTTATCAGATCTCACATCGGGACAGGACTTTGTTCTCCGAAGTCTGTTCATATTATGCGTATCTAATTTACTGACTTTGTTTGCAAAAGTTGCTGTAGATTCTACTAGACAATGGCTGTGGTAGCGAAACCTCTTAGCTCGGGTGGCGAAGTCCACAAAGGATCCTGTCGGCATGTGGAGACCGTGCTTCCCGCTGGAGCAGCTGCCCTCTTCCCCCACGCAGTCCACTTCCTCGTCCTCCCCCAGCCACGCCCCCTCCCCGTCCTGCCCCCCCTCCGCCTCCTGTAGAGCCCTGTTCACCCCTCGGCCGTCTCCTACAAGAGAACTTCTGCGCATCACTTCGCCTCTCTTACTTAGTTCAATTATTTCCTTATCATCTCTCATGTTTTCTACCGGATTTGCGAGAAGATTAGTTTTGGCAAAAGAAATGTCAAAAGGCGCAGCTTCCCTGCGAGGTCTCGGTTTGGCTAGCGGCCAGTCTGTGGAGCCGGACGTGGGGGCGGCGGTGCCGAGGGGCACGGGGGAGTTGGGCACGCTGGTCGTGAGGCTCGCGAAGCTGCCGCAATCTTTAAGGGAAGTCTTTTTACGAGGACTAATGGATTCTTGTTTACGGAGAGACACGGATGAGGAAACACCGTCAGTGGTCTGAGAGCGCTCCTGTATGACCTGCCCCAGCTTGTGCGTGGTGGGGTGGAGAGCGTGGTGGGACTCGGCCACCACGCCAGCCTCCACGGACGCCACGCGCCCGAAGGGAGATGGCTCCTTCTTCAGGGGCGAGGGTGGCTGCGACAGGGAGGACAGGTGGGGCTGGAAGTGCGGGTGCGGCTGGGAGAGGCGCGCCCCGAGGTTGCGCACGGCCGGGGAGTTGTTGGGGAAATTGAAGCATTGGCGCGTATCCTTAATGGGCGTGTTCTCCGGAGTGGCCTCAATGGCGGCCTCCGGTGGCGAGCCCCCGTCAGGCTGCGGGCCGCCACGTGCCGGCTGCAGCAGGGGCGTATAGGACAGGGGCGTGTCGTGCAGGGCGGGGTAGGGCAGGGGGGTCGGGGGCGCCGAGGGAGCGGAGGCGCCGCACTTATCGGACAGGGAGAACCACGACACGGGGTCTAGGTTCTCGTACTTGACAGAATTCACGGAGCCAAGCGGGGCCTCAGAGGGCATGGTAGTGATGGTGGTCTTGGTAAGAGTGATAGACTCGGTAAGGTTCGGAGTGGAGTTGGAGGACTTTGAAGTCTGGAAGTGCGGAGCGGTCCCGAGGAGGCTGGAGACGTCGGTTCCACAGCGAGCTCGGAAGCGCGAGTCGTCCACCTCCGCGGCTCTTTGCTGCTGCGCGGTCCCTTCGGCGGAAAATCTCCTACACTCGATAAGAACATCATGGTGTTCCATTTTATTCCACCTGGTATTGTCTGTTTCCGCATTTTTGGAAGCTATAATGAGGGAGGGATGAATCTTGGCAGTGGCGAGCATGGGCCTGACGGTGTGAGTGAAGATGTCGATGTTCTCCCTCTTGCCGTACTCCCTCCTGAGGTAGTCCACGAAGTTGCAGGGGAACATGCCGTACAGGTGGTGGAACAGGCCGTACAGCCCGAGCTGCAGGTGCTCCCGGTAGCCGCCCGCCTGCTCCGCCCCGCGCAGGCTGTCCCACGCCGCGAGGCGCCCGAACACGTCGAAGATCTCCTGGAAGAATGGGCTGATGAGCGTGGGGATCATGGGAAGCAGCGTGATGAGCACCAGCAGCCCGCTCATGAGCGACACGATCTCCTTCTCCTGCCGCAGGAGGTTGAGCAGCTCCCGGAAGATGGGGTGTTTGGTGATCTTGTGCAGCCAGAGCGGCTGCCCGCGTACGATGTGCCCCAGGAGTTCCAGAGCGTTACAGTGCCACGTGTGCCCCCTGATTCCATCACCTAACTTGTCCAACAAGTACTTGTCGTGAGGGTTAGGGACTTTGATGAGAACGTCTACCGCTCTCATAGATCCGGTACTCTGGTAGTAATCTATAAATCCATACACCAACCAGCAATCCTTCATGTTGTTGAACATTTCGCTCAATCTGGCTTTAATTTCGTTGACATCTTGAGTTCTGTTGGATTCTAGTTCGTTGAAAAACTCTGCGACTTCCAACGGAACTGACATTTCGAATCGTTATTGTTGTCCGCCCGATGGGTAATTGTTTTGGACGCGAACCCGATTACGAATTCCAACCGAGTATTAGCAACCTCAGAATCCAGAATCTGAAAATGTAATAACTTCCAATTAGAATATCGAATTAGACATTAGTCAAGTATACTGCCGAAAAAAAAGCTTACGGGTAACTTACCTAGGTATAATTTTTCACGCGCCTCGAAAACAATTCTGAAAGTTCACTACAAATACGAAAATAATATGAGATCGGAGACGTCAAACCAAAATGTCACGTACAAAAATACTCATAAAGTAAGAACTTTTTTCAAGAATTAAAAAATCGGTGCTAGTTGTTGAAGATGGAATCAAGCCTCAAATCAAGAATCAATATGTTGTTATCATGCTTCCTTTTGCTAAACTTATCTATATTTATTTTACCATAGTTAAATTCTTTTAAAAATGTTTTTTTAAATCTCATATTTATTCAAAGTGTGCGTGAAATCTTTTGATTATATAAAATAAAAATAATGTTCTTCGAAAGTTGAAAGTCGCTTTAAACGGGATAGAAAACTGTACAGTTTCTTATGCAGTTTGCAAACTGTTCCGTATAAAACGAAAACAGGATGGAATATTGTGGGAATATTCACGAATATTGAATGGTCGAGGAGACTTACCTGACAGCTGTTAATAATTTTTTTAATGTAAAGTAGTTATTGATATATTATTGAATACTTTTAAAATCGTAACAAACAAATTCTTAAAATTATTTACATTGTAAGCTATAATTTCTTGTATGCAAACAAACGCTATTGCGCTTTTGACGTGTTTTATGACAGTCTAGAGTTTTTTAAATAAGAAACTGTAAAGTTTTCGGTCCCGTGCAGGTAATGTGCACTTAGTAAACAACTTTGTGAGGATATTTATGCTGACGTACACATTCTCCATTTTTTGCTAAGATACATTTTAAAAGGTTTTCTACGGTTTTTTCGTATTTAAACCTACCTACGCGAAATAAGTGTATAGGAACTTTGCGAAAATGTTTTTTCAATAGTTTTGTATAGCTCGTTCTTTCGCCAAAAGCGCTAAAAGACATACCTACATTTTAATCACTTATCAAAATATTATTATAAACACCGAAAATATTTTCTTTTTATTTATTAAATTTTATTTTTATTTAAAAAATACTGATGTGTAAATCAGTATTTTTTATGTAAAATTCAAAGTGAGTATTGGAAACTCGCTATGTAAATCTAAACGTTAACCGAGAAATATTTTTTTCACTTTCACATCATGCTATAGTGAATAAAAAACTTTTGCTTATTTAATTAGATTTCTGTCGAGTTTCCAAAAGTTACCAAAAAGTGTAAATTTACCGATATTTACATAAATATGTGAATACAATACGATGCTTTTTTGGGGCCTATTGAATTTGTCTGTGGTTTTATATATTGTTGTTGGCAACAAATTAATTTGTGTAACAAAACTATGGTCAATTATATTTTTGAAATTTGAATTCCGTTTACCGTTGACGTTTGTCCGTATAAAACTTTAAAAATAAACAAAGTAAACTGAGCGTTGACTAAATACTCACAGAAATTATTCAGACGTTTAAATTGTTATTTTCTCATCCACTGACCATTTTCATTAAGAAAAAACAGGATTTATAGACAACGAACCCACTACAAATAACGTGCATATCAAATCTATGTTAAAATGTGTTAAGTTTCACATAGGTATTAATTAAGGATAAAGCTCTGGATTCGGCAGCATCATGGAGCCTTCAAAGGATGCGATTAGCGTAAGACTTGCCAAATTGAGCAACCAGTTTTTCGGCAAGTCCTCCGACCCGAAACGTTTTCTACACAGAGATGGATTGCTGGATGCTCTAACCGTCCTATTCGACGAATGTAACAATGAGCCTCTTAAAAAAAGTGATCAGCAAATCGCCAAGTTTGTTGAGAAATGTAAGTTTTCTTGTATGCCATAATAATGTAAGGCAATCTTATCTAACATAACACAACTAAAACTGTTTATTGTTTCGTCTTAGACCGCAGCGTTCTGTCAGAACTCCGGCGACTGAGAGTAAACATTGCTGACTTTGAAGTGAAAGATATAATCGGCCGGGGGCACTTTGGAGAAGTCCATGTAAGTAGATTAAGAGCGACAAAGCCTCGCCAAGAGTATTATTTATCAGCTAGTGTTCTGCCATGACTACATATTAATAACTCTGTAAAAGTGATGTATATGTAGGCTTACAATATATCCTGGTTTACCCAGGATTGCCATTTTACACAATAACTTTTTAAAAATAAAACTTGTGGAAAAATCATCGCTCTAGTGCTATATTCCAGGGAGAACATCAAGGAATACGATTATTTGTAGAAGAGGCCGAGGTCGCGTGGCGTGGCACCCTCTTAACATGACCGTGAATACTTCTAATCTACAAAAAAAAAAATCGCAATATTGTAATGTATGAATGTTTAAACAGGTAGTACGCGAGAAGCGTACGGGCGACGTGTACGCCATGAAGAGCATGCGCAAGGAAGCAGCCCTGAAGCAATTGGGAGCAGAACGTGATGCACTGGCATCTGGCTTGTCTCCGTGGCTCGTGTCCCTGCAGTATGCGTTCCAGGACGCGAGCCAGCTGTACCTGGTGATGGAGTACTGCCCGGGCGGCGACCTGCGCGGCGCGCTGCGGAGGGGCCCGCTGGGCGAGCGGCGCGCGCGGCACTACCTCGCGCAGCTGCTGCTGGCGCTGCGGGCGCTTCACGAGCGAGGGTTCGTGCACCGCGACGTAAAGCCGGACAATGTGCTCCTGGACAGGTGAGTAGAGTGACGTGGGCCAGCTGTACCTGCTGAGCTGTCAAATGCTAGAGCTAATGGCAAAACACAACCTGTGCTTTGTACATTCCAGATGCGGCCACATAAAACTAGCGGACTTCGGCAGCGCGGCGAGGCTGCCTCCCGGGGGCCTGGTGACATGCGCCGTGCCCGTGGGCACTCCGCACTACATCGCCCCCGAGCTGCTGCGAGCCCTGGATGACCCACAGAAGCACCCGCATGGGGTGGGTATTATCAAACTTGCACTTAAAAATAAATTTCGGACCATTTTCTTAAAGTGATTCATCAAACATTTAACACCTCCAAGCCGGTGCTAAAACATTTTCTAAATTTCCTTCAATTAACTTAGCCATCTTTTATGTATAAAACATTCTAATAGCAATAGAAGATAAAATATGCTACAAAACCGCGACCTCATGCACGGTAGCCAAATGCGATACCACTATGCTATGAGCGGATTGTAGTACTACATTTTAGTATTTGAGGACCTCATACAAACTATTCCCAAAGGAACTTTTTATATATAGGTCATGGTTAGGTTAGGTTTTTTACAATTAAAAAGTTCCCAATGTAAAATTTGATTTGTTAGATGATGATCACTTCACATTCACCATCATCATCATACCATATCCGCTCCCTATGTAGAGCATATGGGTTCCACAAACTGCCTCCAAGCCAAGCGATCAGCTGCCAGTTCCCGCGCATCCTCCCAGGTCAGGTCAACGTTATCTTTTGATTCTCGATCTAATTTTTAATTTTCATTTTCACAGACCCCCTGTGACTACTGGTCCCTGGGTGTAGTGGCCTTCGAGCTGGCGACAGGGCGCACTCCGTGGGAAGGTACGGGCGACAGCGCGGCGCGCGTGTACGCTGCGATCCAGCGCCATGTTCGTCCCACGTGGCCTGACCCCCCGCCCTCCCCACATTACAAAGACCTCGTCTCCCGCCTGATGGCCGCCGAGCCCGACAAGAGGCCCGACCACACAGCGGCATGCGGCCACTCGCTGTTTGCAGACCTCTCCTGGGAGGGGCTTCGCGAGACTGCGCCTCAGTACATACCGACTGTTCGCGGGGAGGATGATGCGTCTAACTTCAGCAGGCCGGAGCGCCTGCAGCGCGTGCCAAGCGTGGGCAGCCTCCGCACTCGGGCGCAGTTTAGCGGGCGGAATCTTCCTTTCATCGGTGGGTACAACAAAATATCACAATCTTATAAAAGAAGGTGCAAGCACTCCAAGTGCAAATCTACTACCTACTTGGGGACTATGGTGCTTACTACAACCTTCGTAGGATCAGTCTTATTACTTAGCCACAGAGCTCAACTAAACAATACTTCATGGCAATCAGAGGATATTTTGTTTTGTGCTGCAGGATTCACATTTGTTCCGGATGCAATAAGTTCCACCGAGGTCGATGGGGAGGGGGAGGACTGTCCTAACTCCAGTCTCAATTCTACAGCCATATGTCTCTCCAGCTTCAGGTATGTTTCTCTCTACATGTTTCTTATTGATCCTACCTGTGGGAGTTTCAGTAACCTTCTGATGTATGCCATCAACTTACTAATGATAAGGTGGATGGATAAAAATTTGGATGCATGGATAAAAAAAAATGTATGCGGTACATTAGTAATTACTTTTTCATATCCTAAATATTCAATCTGTCAAAATAACAGGCGTGGACCTGACTTGAAGGGACATAAGAACTGGCTGACGATTACTTAGCTCGAATTAATTCATGTATGGAATTCACATGCTCCACATTTCAAGCAAATTTGAATGCAAAATAGAAACCTATTAAACTTTTTATTGTTTGCAATTTATAAATTCTTACTGTTTTTGATAACAGCTAAGCCACTTGTTCTTGTAATTAGGAATTTTCATTTTCATTGATTTCATAGATATTAAGAACATAACAGAAAAATCCAAATCCGAAATATAAGACAGATAGTATAGGTATAACAAAATATTGAAAGTAATATTATATGTAATAAAAAGTTAGAAAGTGCCTTCCCAAGGGAAGACCCACTGTCGTGAAATATGTCAACATCCGAGGTGATGCAATTAAGTAGCAAGATTGCTCTACCAACCGGCATAACCATCGGCTGGTTGGTTCTGCATCATGGTAGATAAAACAATCGATGCTGTCTTTGTTGAAGATATTTAGCAGGTACGAACAGACCTACATCCATCGGAATTTCCGAGTTATGTATGCAAATTATGTTGTAGTGGAGTGATCATTAGACTCGAAAAAATAAAAAACCTTGCCGTTGTGACACCCATGAAATGATGATGATGATGATTACTCAATGTTTTTGTATGAACCCCAGAGAAATGGAGACATTGCTGGAAGCACGACGGCGCGAGATGGAGGTGCTTCGCGTCCGCGTGGCTGCCGCAGAGGTGGCACGCGCCGCAGCAGAGGAGTGCGCGCGCCCCCTGCCCGCTTTGGAGGCTGAGCGCGCGCGCCTGGAGCGCGAGCTGGGCGAGGCGGCCGTGCACGCGCGCCAGCTGCAGCGCGCCGCTGAGCGCGAGCACCGCGACCGCGCCGCGCTCGAGGAACGCTCGCTGGCGGCCGCGCGGGCGGCGCGCGCGCGCTGGGAGGAGGCGCGCGCGGTGGAGCAGGAAGCGGCGCGCGCGGAGGCGGGCCGCCTGGCGGAGCACGCGGCGCGCCTGCAGGCCACGGTGCAGCAGCAGGCCGCGCGCCTGGCGGCCGCCAGCGCCGACCTGCAGCGCGAGCAGCTGCAACTCCGGGAGCTGCAAGCCTTGCAGAAGGACCACAAGGTAAACTGAAAAGGCTGAGATACACTGCACTTGGTGTACTATGCACCATTGGGTGCAGATAGGAGAAAGCAGTAGTAGTAGTAATAAACACATTGAATAATAGTGTGTTTGTTATTTTATTATAAATAATAAGGTATTTAACAGGATGTTGAAAAAATATAAATTTCTCCTTAAACAAGACCAATTTATGTTTTTTTGTAAAAGTCCTATGACGTAACTATTTATTAAAGTAAAATATAAAATTGAAATGACATAATTTTTAGCAAATAAACTAGAACATAAAGAATAGTTGATTATAAATAAATTATTAATATATGACTAATTAAAGTTAAATAAACAACGTTGTTACAATACTGCCATTTAACACCATGTTTTTGTATTTCGTCTCTTCTTTCTCTCATATTGTCTTTTTCCAACTCATGTGTTTAGTATCTAAATTTATTTTGTAAAAACTGCTATTTATACTTTTGTCTTGTACAACATGTTTACCAGTCTGAAGATGCCCGTTACAGGGTGAAAGCACTAACTGGTAAAAATAAATAAAACTGGAAGTGTACCAAGTATTTTTTATTTAACTTTAATTAGTTATATATTAATAATTTAATCATGGAATTCCACCAAGTAATGTAAATCAAATTGATTATAAATAATTTGCGAGTCTCCTAAGCGTGTTCTCAACAACAGGACAGCATGGCCAAGGCGCGGCGCCTCACGAGACAGTCCCTGGCCAACGCGGACGGAGATCGCGAGCAGGAGCGGGAGAAGGAGCGTCTCCTGCGGGAGAAGGAGCGCCTGGAACGCCAGCACACCGACACGCTGCGTCAGCTCACCGCCGCGCGGGACACCGACAAGAACCTGCGTGTAGAGTTGGAAGAGCGAAAGAAGGACTATGCACACCTGAAGGTTTGTACTGTCACCAACGGCAATACATTTTTTAAGAATGGAAGGCTAAATAAGCAATATCATAAGCCAATTACTGAGTCCCACCAAAATATTGATTGCACCCTTTGAACAAAAATTCACTAGAAGGGGTGTTTCCATACAAAGTTTCTAAAATTATACACTTCCTAGGGTTAATTTCATAACACCATTTATTATCGAAATTCGCCGTCTAAAGACTCCAGCACTTAGGCCAATACACAAAATATTGTGATGACATAGATGCCTATTGATAACGTTGTGAGAGACGTAGTGGGTAACTAGACACCTTATATGCGGTAGTATTTCGTCAAGTATGGAATGTCACTTCTCTGAAATTCTTGTTTGAAGATTGCACTACACAAAATAGGTGGAAGAAAATAAGTACATATTAAAGATTGGTAAATTTAGAAGTGTGTTTTACCTTTACAGAAACAAGAGGAACGCATCCCACAGTTGGAGGCCAGGCTGAAAGAAGCAGAGCGCAACAGGGAGCGGAACGAGAGAGAGAGGGAGCGAGAAAGGGAGCAAGCGGAGAGGGAGAAAGTGCAAGGGGAGCAAGAGAGAGAGGCGTTGCAGCGTCGTATCGAGGTAAGAGTCACCTTTACAGAAACTAGAGGAAGGCGTTATTATCAGGTAATTTCTTTGTTGTTATGATTCATTTTCCTTTGATGAATTTAAGCGTTTACTATGCCTACCTCATTATTATGATTATAGTAAAACCTACCTAGTTGTGAATACGTGAACATCAGGTTAGTGACAACTGTCTCTTGATTCAGGTCTCGGAGTTGGAGGATCTTCTGGCCAAACTGCAGCAGGAAGTAGCTCGCTTGGAATCCGATAAGAAGCGAGCTGATGCTGACACAATTAAAGGTTTGTTTTGTAATTTTTTAAATTATTATTCTACTTCTTTTCGGAAACTGCGTAATTTTTAAGTTGAATAGAACATTTGGTGTACTTGAGAATGCATTCAAATGATATCGACGGTTGAAAGGAAAAGTTACCAAGTGACATAATTTTATTACAATAATATTATGTCGCTTTGTAACATTTTCCTTTGCACATGTCATGCCCCTTGGTAACTTTTTCCTTTCCACTATCGATATGTTGAAATTTTCATACCTACAGTATACCATTTTAACGGATAAGACAGTTCAATTCGTAAACTTTTTGTTTCAATATCAATACCTTTATTTTTGTCCCATAGTGAATTATATTGAATTTCTTCCATTGATCGGGTTTCAAATATAAAAACTGTAAAATTGCTATGCAGCGTACAAAAAAATACTAATTTCTCAGAGTAAAATAGCTCAAACTGTTTCAAAGTATGTAGTTAAAACCCTCTCTGGGCAATTTCATTTTCCAACTTAAAACTTCTTCTTGAGAGTCATGTCTTAACCATCTGTATGAATTATTCTATTCTATAGTGAGGGTCCTGACGATCTGTTTTGACTAACTTTCCTGTGCATTAATTGTCAGAAAAAAAGGTGGAAAAGAAAGAACAGGGAGGTTTCCTGGAGGAGCGCATCGCTGCAGCAGAGAAGCAGCTGAAGGCGTCCCACGAGGAGTCGGCGCTCCTGAAGCAGGAGGCCCGCAAGGCCAACTCCGCCCTTTGGAAGAAGGTAACTCTACCAACTTCTAACGAGTTTTGAAGTAAAATTGCAAAAATTATTATTTAAATTCGGTATTTGTTTTTTTTAAAACTTTTTAGGTAGTATTAACGTAAATAATTTAATAATATTTGATGACAATTTCACTAAAAATATTAAAATTCTATAATTTAAAAACATTTTCTCATTGTTCTTTTACTGATGAAAATTTCTTTACGCCTCAGGAGAAAGAGCTAACGGACTGTGATCTTGACCGCCGCATTGCGTGTCGCGAGTTGAAGCAGGCCACAGAGAAGCTGCGTGCAGCGGAGCAGGAGCGCAGCGCCGCCGAGGCCCGCCACGTCGCATCGCAGGGCGAGCTGAGCGCCGCCAGAGGGCAGGCCGCCCGCGCGGGCCGAGGCCCGCTCTACGGGAGGCCGGCGACGTGCAGGGTCGTCTGGACAAGGTGGTGGATGAGCACGACAGGTAATATGCTGAACATAATCACAAAAATAATCGTCACTAAGCTAAAAACACCGCGCAAGTCAAAAATGATCATTTTTCACTTTTTAATGTTATAATGTTCGTGTAAACAAATGTCATATTATTTCAGGTGTCGGAACGATATAATGAAACTAAAGGCGGAGCTGCAGTACAGCGAGAACAGGCGCCTGAAGGCGGAGAGTTTGGCGAACAGCAGTGAATGCGAGCGCAGCGCCGAGAGGGAGGAGCGCGCGCGGCTGCAGGACGCTCTACTGCAGCGCGACTCGCAGGCGGCCGCCCTCGCGCACAACTACCAGCTGCTGCAGGGGGCCTGCACCATGCTGGAGGACCAGCTGATCGACTTCGAGCGGCTCACGCAACTTCAGGAAACTACTAACGAGCGTCTGAAGGTAACTCTAAACATGAATACTTTCATATCACGGTAGATTAAAAGCACTAGGACTTACATCATTGGAAGAGCGACGGAAGAGAGGGTAATTTACTACAAGATACTAAATTATTACTACGACTGCCCCCTGCACGAGATGTATCAACTAAATCCCAACACCAATCTACGGGGCCACAGCTGGAAGCTCTATCGCCCCCAATTCCACCTCAACTAAAAAACTTCCTCCCCAGTAGGGTCGTTTCAGACTGAAACAAATTGCCTTGCCTGGTTGTCCACTCCACTACGGCACGGTTAAAAACCGTTTAGAGATGCAGAAGGCAGACAAGAAACAGTACAAAAGATATAGGCGCACCAGCAAAATCTGCATACCTATAACAATAATAATAATAATAACTACATATATGTTAATGAATTTATTTACAATAATTGTTTTCTGCAGGACGAGGGAGACAAAATGGCAGAAGAGTGCAAGGAGTTGCGTAGAGAGCTCTGCGAGGAGCGCATGCGGTTGGAGAGCATGCAGCGAGAGTGCGCGGAGGCAAGCCTGCAGCGCCAGGACGCACTGCACACCACACGCCAGCAAAAGGGAGCGCCACTTGGATCTGGAGGTAATGTCTAGAGGAACAACATGTAGCATCTAATGTACTATCTTAGCTTGACATTTTCTCAATTTAAGAAAATCTTATTATTTTCCTTTACTGATATGGCAATCTGTCTTTACATACTTTTTTTTTTCATTTACAGAAACAATTAGACGAACTACTGAGTCGTGAGTGTAGTCTGCGTACAGAACTGGAAGAGACGACTGCGCGTGCGGACACGGAAGCGCAAGGCCGTCAGCGCGTCGAGTCCTCCCTAACGTCCCTCCTCTCCCAGCAGTCGGCCCTGAAGGAGGAGCTGTCGGCGCTGCACTCGTCCCAGGTGCGCGGCCACCAGGAGCGGCTGGAGCTGGCCGCGCGCGCGCAGGAGGCGGAGGCCGGCGCCGAGGGGCTGCGCGAGCTGCTGCGCGAGATGGAGGCGCAGGCCGCGCACTGGCGCCAGCGGGAGCTCAAGGCCGAGGCCACCATACGCCAGCATCTCAAGCTCATAGACTTCCTACAGACTAAGGTGCCTCCTTTTGAGCAGTTCTTTTCATTTTCCTAGCCTCTGTAGTTTCCTGTTGGCTACAGATATTTTTTATCCATAGCAAGTGTACAAGGGCAAGCTTATTACTTTTAAGCAATATCTCTCAACCAACTCTTAGTTATTTTCATGATATTAGCTATCTATAAATTACCACGACTGCTCCCTGCACTAGATGTATCAATTAAATCCTAACACCAATCTACGGGGGCATAACTGGAAGGTTTATCGTCCCCAATTCCACCTCAAACGTTTGGATGTAGAAAGTAGACAAGAAGCAGTGCACATAATATAGGCGCACTATTACTGCCCATTACAAGATAATAATATAAATATACCAAATCTCCCATACACCAAATATACTAGATATTTTGATGTTCTGTCTGTTAAAATTAGCTTGTTTTTGTCTCAGGTTGAGGAGGCCAATAAGAAGAAGCGCGGTCTGGGCGAGCTACTGTTTGGGCGCAGCGGCAAGGAGAACGCTCCCCCTCCGTCGCCCGCCCTGCCCAGCACCCCCGCCCCCTCGCCGTGCGTGCTGCGCGAGCGCAACAAGTCCGACTGCAGCAAGCCGAGCTGCGACACGCCGCGCCGCCCGCGCCCCATCACCGCACCCCCCGCACAGCGGGACCCCTCGCCCACCGGGGACCAGCCGCTCATGGAGGGGTGGGTCCGGGTAGAGAAGTGAGTGAAGATTTCAATAATAATTGTAATCATTGTTTTTACGCCCATAGGGCTTTTTACATATGGACATTTTTAAATGATTACACAGTAGGTAGCTATTCATTACCACCAGAGATGGCAGCCAGACACTGTTCCCTAAAATGCACTAGATTTGTGTTGAAAACATCAATATTGTTAGTATACTTGTTAGCCAGTGCGTGCAATTCTACGTATCGGTGAGTTAGAACTGTAATTGGTCGATGATTGGCTACAGTAAAATAGTGCATTACTACGGGTAACTCGACAGCACATCTCGTATACTAATTAAATTTGTTAGTTGACAACAATCAAACATAGATTTTAATACTTTGAACAGAAAGAGAAAATCATTTAATATTCTTCTATTTTCTATTGTTTGTATATTCAAAAAGTTTAAATTTATGTTTACAATGGGAATATTTAATTTAAAATTAATAAAGCGCAAAAAAATTATGTTGGACTCTTTCGATGTTTTTTACGTGAACCCTGTAATAAGGAGACCAAATGACCGAGTTATATTCAAGCTGACATTTGTATCATCTAATTAACAGTCGGATTCGATCATTCAGTTTTTTTTTATTTATAGAGTGCTAGAATGTATAAAAAAGTTTATAATTATGTCATCATGGGTTTTTCCACAGACAAAAATATGCTTTTATTTTTAAAATTTAATTTTAATGCATTCTTAAAGAAAGTGTAACAAGACATTTTTCTGACAGACATGTGATCCATAATAACTGTGTTAGTTGAAATGTGTAAATTAAAATTCACAGACTAGGAGGTCTGATAATAAATGGCAAAATGGCTAATGTTAAGTTAGGTTAGGATCGCACACATCCCTGAGAACAAATAGCAAAAAGGATTAATGATTGTTAGGTTAGGTTAGGATTGCACATCCCTGAGAATAAATGGCTCGAACTTTCCTCCGTTTGCAGGGAGGGCCAACTGCAGCGCGTGTACATGGAGCTACGCGGTCTCCGGCTGTGGGAGGCGCGGCTGCGGGGAGTTGGCGCTGGGCGGGTCACGCGTGCTCAGCCGGCTTGTTCCCGCCTCCGCGCCGCTACTGCTCTCGCCGCAGGAGTGTGCTAATGCGTTTATGGTAACTTGCTTTGTTTATTTTATATTATTATTATTGTAATTGTAGTACATATATAATGGGTTGTCATCCTGTGATTAGAGAGACCATTAGAATACACAACAAATGTAATGTAAGAACCCCAAGCCGAGGAAAGCATTTTACAGGTTAATGTTTTTTTATTTATCGACAATATTTAAATATTATATAGTGTTCAATTAATAAATATCACTCACTAATCCTTGCACAAAAATGGTAGGTAGAGATAACGTAAATGTTCAGATTAAAATAATTGTTGCAATATCAGGGATATTTGGATATACAAAAAATCAAAACATACCTAAATAAAGATTTTTAAATATTTTCACAATTAATTTTTGTTTTCAGTTGGAGATACCAGATTCTCCTCCCCTTGTGGTGGTCTGCCCCACAGGTGGGCAGCGCCAGGACTGGCTCTCCGCCCTCCGGGAGGCCGGGCTCGCTGTGCAGGACTCCTCCCCCCTCACCTGGGGCCGCCTGCTGACTGCAGGCCCCCGGAGCTGCACCGCCACCTGCCTGCTGGAGCTGGACGGCGACACCTGCGTCATCGCCACGCAGAGGGGGCTCTCTTCCTGGGTCAGGGGGCGCGATTGGGCGCAGCCCCTCGCTTGCTGGGAGGGAGGAGGCGTGACCAAGCCCCAACTGGCCACCGCTATAGACTGCTGCGTGTTGCTACCCATCTCGGGGCTGCGCCAGTCCACACTATCCCTGCGACAACTACGATGCGCTGTACGCGCGTTACCCACATCACGTCCGACTCTTTCTCCTCTATCACTACCCTTAGTCTTGGAGCCTTCTGAAAAGTGCCTGCAGATGAGAATATGCGAGCGACGCGCTTTGCTCTGTGTGGCGACATCGCGCTCTGTATATCTCTTAATGCAGAAAGCGGGTTCGTGGACGGTCGGGCAGCGGGTTGTGTTGCCCAGCGCACCCCGCGCCCTAGTACTGGCGCCGCACACTGCTCTTCTCGCTGCTCCTGCGCCCCTGGAGCTGGACCTATCTACTCTGGAATTAGAAGAGTTCCTGGATCCTTCTGACCATGGCTTGGCCAGCACGCGGCGCCTGTTCCCTACAGACATTTTTACTTGTGGGTGAAAATACTGGCGACTCTGAGTATTTGCTCTGCTACCCAGAGATGGGTGTGTTTGTAGACAGCTACGGCAGCAAATCCCGAGCTCAGAACATACTATGGGAGCGGTCGCCGCAGAGTTTCGCATTCAGAAAACCGTTCCTTTTCACTTTTCACGCGACAGGCGTCGACATCTTACGATTAGAAGATTCCTCCTTCCGTCAAACAGAAGAAAGAGATGACGAGTGTGTTTCGCATCGTCAGCAATCCCGAATGTATGACAATATCTCTTGCTTCGCCTAAGCTTCTCGGAAATTCGTCAGCCGCTGGTTGTGTGTACGTATCGGCTGTAGGCGAAAGCGGAATACAAATACTAGAACTCTATGGCGGAGAAGCTTTTAGCGATGATATAAGAATGTCCACGGAGACATTGGATTCTGCTGGCACTGAAACTCCGACCGCTTATGAAGAGGACGTTCCATCTCTCTGTCTCAGTCTCGACTCTCCGATCCAAAGCAAAACTGATTTTGCTTCCCATATCCGGGAGAAGGCCAAGCTGATGAGCTCTATAAAGAAAGAAAAGAACAAAGCAAACGCTATATCGCTAGCGCTGGCGGGTTCTGGGAGATCTGATACGGAGAGTTCTTCCAGCGAAGAGTCGGGGAAGCAGGTCAGGTTCCATCGTCACTAACTCCGAAAAACTTGAAGTCAGGAGACACTTGCCTTAGTCGACTGAATAATGTTAGTTTTAACTGTACATAGGATTATGTATTACATTATATTATAAAAATGTGTGTTTAGATTGTATCTTTTAACTGAATTTGATGTAATTTATTTTCTTACTTTTGTTAATAAAGTAATATAAAAAGTATTATTCTGTATTTTATTTTCAAATTTTTCTTTTGTTAAAATTCAGTTTTGTCGTGCAGGGGTTACCATAAATATGAGGCCTGGGTTTGATTCCCGATAGGGTCAAAACAATTTATTTCTGTATTCCGATTCTTGACAATAATATTTTAGACACGATACCTTGGACTGGCTCTCAAGCATGAGAGAGAATGTCTTACTTCCTTCATTCAAAAAGTTATCACAATACACTGGTCTTGGTACACTTTGGTTGCTTTGTAGCTGCAGATATATAACACTAATCTTATGTATTGCCTCCATTAAATTCTTCATTTTTACACAAAAACTGAAAAAATACATTTACATCGACATATTATTATTTTAATTTGGACCTCACATAATATTGAATATAAAAAAAAGTTATAATATAAAAAAATCGACGTCAGCCGCACGTATATGATAACACCCTTAAGAACCTACAAAGGCGTCTGAAGATAAGGATCCCGGAGAGGACTACATAGAGACGCCTCCTGACAACAAGTTCGAGCAGACGATAAAATATTGCACTGAAAACTTTAATGTCAATTAAATTATTTATTGAGTAAACATTAAAATATAAATAAAAATACAAAACTAACAAAAGAGATACAAAACAAATTCAATAATCTATAGATTTGGCTTCCCTAATACATAGGTAATAATCATTAATTTAAAAATAAATAAAGTTCTGCTTTAAAAGGTGTTAGTAAAAGTGCACGTATTATTATTGTGTCAACAATATAAAGAATACACTATCAAAATGATCTTACAAGAAATATAAAAAAATTAATTATACATACCACTTCTAAATTTAGGCATATTATTGTGCCAATTCCACAAATAAATTCAGTTTTCAAGGAATATTATATTACACTAAAAAATATGAAAGAACAGTGACAAAGAGGAAATGGCGTATTATAGAAAACACTATAAACAACTTATTATAATCTGATTTATTTTTAGTCACTATGTACTAAAAATTACTTTTTCATGAAACACTCAATTTTTTCTATATTTTCTATGCAATATAAAATACACTACCAACAATATGATTTAATACTTCTTTGAATTGTAAACTTTTCCAAGATGACACATTTGTGACTTACATTATATAGGAAAATGTATCTCAGTGACAATAGAGAGTGCTAATTAATATAAAGTACATAAATATGAAAAGCGATTAAATAAAGTCGTAGAAATTTGCTACAAATCTACACAATCACGACTGGTTTGGCTATGGCAATGATACTCTCTGGTGCTAGGTAGGTTCGACTCATCCTCGTTCCGACAAAGTCACCAGAGAGTATCGCCAGGAACTCAATCACAGGTAAACTATCGACATAGTTAAAAAAGCAACGTTCGGAGATGCTCGGCACGCGATATCGTGGCCGAATGTCAAACGTCAAATCAACGTGCTTGTCGGATTGTTTATTATGTCGACTGCTTTTCTCAATATTCGGCTTGCCGAAAACGGCTAAATGCAATACGGCACTCGAGAAAGATTGAATGAAGATATGTGCGAATAAGATATATCTCAAGAAATGGCTCACGACTAGAAGCGCTTGTTTAATAATCCCGATCGATAACTTTTAACGCGTGTTCAATTGTGATCGCGAAAACGTTAAACATCCATAGGTAAGAAATCGTTATCACGTCGCTTATTACCGAGTCGATAGTGATCTGTGATCGAGCAACAGAGTGAACCAACCACTGATGAAATTCTTACAAATATTAAATTATTTGATGATTCAAACCTCTCAGATATGAGAATTTCAGCTTTGAAAATTGACATTTGAAGATTGCTTTGGTGAATTAACATAACAAATATTTCAAATTGACTGTAAAAATCACGTATCTTTTTATTTAAATACCTTGAAACTCCACAGTTTTATACATTGACGATGACAAGTAATGTTGGATATTTTAGGATCTTACAAATACAATGTATGTTAGGTTAATATTCTTGTTATATTCGAGCCATCAATGGTGATTTTAAGATGCCTATGAAGATATTTAGATGCAAGAGATTCACGCTGAAGGATCTAAATATGTATATCGATACATCGGAGAGTCATTAAAAATTTCAAATACTAATTATCACAACTAATAATTATGAAAAAGGAATGGGCGATGTGTACCTAATATTACAATGGAATGAATCATAATATGTTAGTTGTTTTTAGTATAATGTACACATTTTTACTGGCGCTACTTTTGTACAAATATGAAAGCTAACTTGGTAAATATTACAAGGAAAAAGGATATCTGTTTACAGTTTTAAATTCTGATTTAAATAAGTTACAAATCTAAATAATTACTTCTTCAAACGCAGTGTATTATAAGTTCGTGAAACGCTTGTTAGAGAGTCATTTCTCTTAACAATTCAATGTTGCAATCCAAAGAACTAGGCCAATTATACACTTAATAATAAAGTATCAAAATAATACGCTATTCACAATGCTTGCGATGAGGTTAATTGCTAAATAATCACATTCTTAAGGATTCTGAAAACAATTGTGAATTTCATTTGTGAAATAAGACGAATAAGTCGATTTTTATTGTTGTGTGAATCAAAAAATATGTTAGTTGATGCAGAACTTACAATGTTATAATCTTCCTCTGAAATTAAGTCAAGTATTTTAAGGAAAATAAAAAGATTAATTTAGCAATGCATCTCATCACACACACTGCTCTATGTAGTTACATGCAATATAAAATATGAATAATAATAATAATAAGTCCATATCGTCACAGATATAATGTTTTACGTAAACAGTCCGTCACAATATATCAATTACCGGCGTACAATAACACTGGCTACCATACAAATATGTTGCTTTAAATGTGCTACTGGTTTCCTCGTCATTTGGGCAAATGGCAAATTTAGAAACAATCTAAAGAACATTATTTTAAAATGAGCATTAAAACATACTAGCGATTCTCATCGTAAATGCCTGCAAAATCTGACAAGTTTTCAGAAAAAGATATTGAGTTGTTTGCATTTTTAGTCTCTCTATTTCCCAGTCTAATGTTTACCAAAATACATCAACTGGTAACATTTACACCTCAGATTTAAAATGCGGAAACCTATACCTACGACATTTATTTGAAAATGTATGCAACATTTTGAAACCCCGATACAGAAATTCTAATGCTAAGCAAATTTTTTCAGATTATTACTCTAACTTTTGCTATAATAATTTGTGTGCTAAACTCGGTTGCTCAGTTTCAGCTGGCTAGGTCATATACTACGTATACCTCCCGAGAGCTTTAACCACGCTTGCCTATTTTACAAGGCATCAGGTTTGTAATAAATAGCACGTATGAACGGAGCAATCATTTTACAAAGTAAAACTGCATAGCATTCTTGGGGTATACTTCAAATAAATTATGCAAAATGATATTATGAAGTTAAACGCTCCTGATGTTGTTAAAAAATGATATTATGAAGGTGCAAACCCTGAATTATGATGCTCCTTTATGTAAATGTTACACATAATTAAGGAAATGTCCTATAAACAAGATTGCAATTTACCATTGCAGAACGTTTTCCAAAATTCGGAACACTTTTCACAAATACGTTTACACTGGAATTGTATCAATCATTATTTACTAAGATTTACCTAAGAACTAAAAATGATGAATTTCGAATGTATTACTTATTATTGCAAAAAAGATTATATTTAAAATGAATACAGGGTGTAATAAAACCCGATGTACAGGTGGGAAACCAATGAATCTACATCATATTTGGAGTCGATTTTGTAGATTTTTTTTTTTTATTTAACCCATAGTTTTTGAGAAAATTGAGTACGAAGTTGATTTATTTTTAGAATTTTTTTTGGAAATTGTTATCAAATATCATGAATTACTCAAATTCATACTATCCATAAAGAAAGCAAAATTAAAAAACGCGCTTTAATAAGAATTGGAGCAATTTTACTTAATCTACCATACTTTTTTTCAAGCTAAGATTAAAAAGTCATATTACACAATCGTCTCCAAATACGATGTAGATTCACTGGTTTCCCGCTTGTACATCGAGTTTTGTTACACCCTGTATAACATAGGTAGGTTTCCGCTATGTTTTATGCCTAGTATATTTTCTTTATGGGAATATAAAGGAGGGTAGTAGGAGTAATGGGGAATTTGCCATGTTGACCAGTATGCACAGAGGGTGTATGGTAGCGCGTGAGGCAGTAGCGAGCGTATCAACGGGATACAAAGAAGCCTTCAGTTGACGGTGTTGCTCCTCCCGATGGCGTACTTTCACTTCTTCTTACTCTTGCCGAGGGTCAGGGTGTGGTGGCTCTGCGTCATCTGCTGTTTACGGCGGTTGAACTCGATGAGGTCGTCTTCCAACTTCTTCCGTGAGTCCTCCAGCTTCTTTTTCTCTTCCGTGTGGTCCTTCTTCAGCCTGTCGAAGCGAGAGTGCAGCTGGGGAGTGAGAATCAAGTCAGATTAAACTTCATTACCAACTTATTGTAATAAGACACGGAAAACGTTACAATTGAATAGAAGCTTCTTGATACTAAGGATGTTGTTACGTAAAAAAGGAGCTATATCCAATGTCCTAGAATTGTGCTTCTTATGACTCGCTTAGAAGGTTCAAGAGAGTCGACTTATTCAATACCAGTCCCAAGTAGCAGTCCAGTAATAACAGTTCTTATTAACTTGTCTGCATAAATATTGTGTGTGTGCCTAATAATTAATGTTATTAAATCATTATAAACAATATCTAAATAAATATAAAAACATGGCATTATATGTTATTTTAAATAAAATCGAGGTAACTTGGGAAGGCTTTTTACTAGTTGTTTAAGTTATGAAAATAGCGTTCTTTATGTCAGTTTACTAAATGACATTTAAAAATAAATAATTATTAGTGACAAAAAAAATAAACGTAACATTTAAGTGGTTACCGAGATGAAAAGTGTTGTTAAGGTATTAAATACATTATCGGATGTAAAAAATATTGCCATGTTTGTGCTTCGAATTTTCTCTATCCATTGCCAAATCACAAGACCAACAGTTAGGGGATAATGAGTTATTCTTAAAGCGCACTTTATACAGGACACCCGTAAAACAGCTTCTTGTGAAGTATTTTAGTTTGAAAACTGTACCGTATAAAGCGATAACTGTATGGAATATTGGCATGACGTTTTTTTGGTTTGAGCTGACAGTTAATATTTTTTATGTAAATGCTTCAGTAGATAATGATATATTATCTACTAAAACAACAAATAACATACATATTTTTAATAGGTATAACAATTTCCTGTGTAAACATACGATAATAACTTACGATCGCGCTTAAACAATTTACATACTTAGCTTGTCTTTTTGACAGACTGTACAGGTAGACTAGCACAGACACAACTTTTGACGTTCTGGACATGCGATATCGCGAACATCATTCATTACTTTTGCTTTGACGCCATACAAATTCTGTCGCAAAGTACCGAATGAAGTTAGCGATGTCGCCTACTGGGAATTGAAAAGATGTGTCTGTACTACGGCCCCAGTTTTCTGAACTAGAAACTGTAGAGTTTTCAGTCCCGCATAAAGTGAAAATAAATATATAGATTTAATAAAAAAAAAGGTTTTTTTTATTGTAACGTGAGTAAAATTACCTCTTTCTCGGCGTCCTTGAGCTCGGCTTCCTTCTCCTTGACCCGCAGCACAAACATCTGGCGCATCTCGTCCTCCTTCTGCTGCTGCAGCTCCTGGATGTGGGTGCTCCTCTTCTGCTCAAACGTCTGCTGAAAACTCACCTGCGGGAGAACACACATTGGTCAAATCTGCTATACAGGGATAATGTTTTGCAGACATTTCTCAATTTATCAGGATTCTGTAAAATAGGATACTAACTAACTAACCATCACGCCATTTCCCCGAAGGGGTAGGCAGAGAGGATAGAACGCCACACCACTCTGTCCTGGCATACTTCTCTTTGCTTCCTCCACATTCATACATCTAAAGGGGTTTGGAGATAGAGGAGTCCCCTTTTACCAGTGGAAGGTTAGTGGAAACGCCGGTGATGTTGTAATCGTTTATTCAGTGAACAAGGATGTCTATTTCGTGTCGGATGTTGAGTACGTGGCAGTTCCGTAGAGATGGAGCGAAGTCGGCGGCTGGAACAACGTTGGTGGCGAAGCAACGTGGAGAGCAGACAATGCGGTCGGGCTTCCGTTGCTGGTACCAAGAGTGTGAATCCAGGGCGTGGTCCGAGGGCTTTCATGACGGCGTCGTCTACGTCAGGCAAGACACGGCGTCTTGGCTGCTGACGTGGACAGGCGACTCTCCGACTAAAAAAG
The DNA here is from genome assembly GCA_022494985.1 of Micrasema minimum. NCBI lineage: Eukaryota > Metazoa > Arthropoda > Insecta > Trichoptera > Brachycentridae > Micrasema > Micrasema minimum. Next base: position 113,598 of record JAGVSP010000579.1, read on the forward strand.
AGAGTAACTGCGTAGATGGTATAAGATGGTTGTGTGGCACTGCTGTTCTGACCCTCGGTACGGGTATTTATAGGACAGCAGTCCTTTGTCATTAGAGTTGTATGGTGGGGATAAATATTAGTGTGCAAAGCCATACTGCCCGTGTGAATTGCAGCGTCAGCTGATGACTTTCTAGGAATTACCTACTCATGTAGTGATGCCTGACGCAGCTGAATTATATTTGCACTTTGGACGAATGGTTCCCACACATCTTCTCATGCACGCACGTCGATTATTCCGACTTCTTATATGCCCACTTTCAAGCACTTGTTTTACTTGATCATGCCATGTCTTTCTCGGCCTTCCTCGACTTCTACATCCAGGCACAGTCGCATCATATATTTTTTTAGCCGTTCTTTCATCATCCATTCGCTCTACATGACCGAACCATCGTAAAAGACCTTTCTTAATTTAGGATACAAGTATTGTAAATGAATACCTCAGCACGGGACTTGCCCAGTGAGGTATTTCATAGAGTGAAAAAATAATATCTAAAGTATACATGTAAAAATAAATAAATGTGGAAATTTATCCAAGGACGCATGTAATTGATATCGGTGTTTTTGCAGACAGTTATAGTTCGCGTCATGTAAAAAGACGCTGGCGGTCAAGTTGCGCACTAGCGAATTAAGCGATTATCAGCCTTATTTGCGACGCGGGGTGGGCGGGTCACTTGCGCAAACCCACCCCCTCCACTATCCTCCAGCGTCTTTTTACTTAACGCGACCTATACCATTGGATAAGTTTTTCTTTAAATCATCAAGATAAAAGAACTGAATTGGAATACATTAAAAAGAAGCCAAAACCAGTTATATGTGGTTATTTAGCCCGTATCTCTATTATCTTTGGTTATCACTCAATTTGCAACGTTAATCATGTTTTGTGGTAATCGACTTTTCCTCTACAAAAATTATATAGTTTGAATTTTGCTTCCAGTATGTTTGATTGAGAAAAAGTGCAAAATTTGATCAAAATATATCACTTTTCACAGAATAAACTCGATTTTAGTTCAAAGAATAACTCCACGATAGAGATCCAGATTAGAGCAACTTTACTGATTATACATAGGAGTGGATATATTACGGGCTTGTTGTCAGAGTCCACGTCAGAGAAGCCCATCTGCTGCAGGCGGCGCTTGCGGTAGAGCTCATAGTGGCGAGCGTGCGTCTTCTCCCGCATGTCCTCCATGTTGGTGCGGATCAGCATCTCACGCAGCTTCACAAAGTCGCAGTGGGTTTCATTCTCAACTGTGGAAAATCAAAATAAATAAAAACGATGTGTTAAAAAATGCCAGTACTGTGATCACTAGCGATATATTGCAATTGTGAAACGTAAATGATGTCAATCATTAAAATTTCGCATAATTTACCAAATACCGTGATATATTATGTAACTATTGTTTGTTTGTTTGTACATTTTTATTGAGCTATTAAAAAAAATTCTTACAGCTAATATATAATACCTATATCAGAGTAGGTACTTTAAAATATTGTTTGAAATAGCATTTCTCAATAATATTTGCAGTTAAGTTAATCAAATATCATTTCCTATCGTAGTTTGCTTTTACTGGTCGAGTTACCCATAGTAATGCACTATTTTATTGTAGCCAATCATCGACCAATTACAGAGCAAACTCACTTATACGACGAATACATGCACTGGCTAAAAAGTATACTAACAATATTGATGTTTTCAACACAAATCTAGTGCATTTTAGGGGAACAGTGTCTGGATGCCATCTCTGGCGGTAATGAAATAGCTACCTACTGTGTAATCATTTAAAAATGTCTTTGTAAAAAGCCCTATGGGCGTAAAAACAATAAAATAAATAAATAAACAATCTGTCGGCAGTTTGCCTCAGAGCTGCGGGACGTGTACCTGACTTGGGAAGATGCACGGGAACTGGCAGCCCATCGCTTGGCTTGGAGGCAGTTTGTGGAATCCATATGCTCCACATAGGGAGCGGATATATGGTAAGATGATGACGATGAATTTTTAATCTTTGATATAAATTTTTTATCCGATTGATGGGATATGTATTGAGATTGTGATTTTATAAGACAAATCATGATTTCGGAGGTTTCATTAGACGATATTAGATTAACAGCCAGACCACAAACGATATCGGATTTGTAAGTTCAGACTTTTGTGTAATTTATAAAATTAAAAAAGTTATATTTTTTTTGAATCAGGCTGTAAAAATTTTGGAGTAACGTTAAATTTATTGAATAAAACATTATGTTGAGACAAGTTCCAGTAGTTGGTAATAAAAATTCAAGTAGTCTTAACACAGCATTTCATTTCATAAATATAAATATAAGTAAATAAATAAAGTACCTTGGACTGTGCCCCACGGGTACTGGCGAGACCGCACCATCTTGTTGCCCAATACGACGAGCGAAGTCTGTACTTCCCACCACAGCGAAGGGAATATGGGAATTCATGGAGGTGTTGGTCTCCGATACCGTCTCATCATCAGTGGGGAACTGGTAGATCTCCACTCCATTCGTCTGGAGCTCGGAAATTATCTTAGCCTGAAAATTGAAAATAAAATTGTATTTGAGAAATGATATAAAAGCATACAAATAATAGAATATATCGTGGGTTATACTGCAAAAAACGTTAGCTCTAATATACCTGTTTTGAGAAATCAAGCATTAAGTTTTTTTTTCCAATTTTTTTTTTTTTTTTTATTCTATTGAATTATGAGTTGAAACTTGAATTATTTCTCATTTTTTCAAACATGTAATTAATTTTCATACTTAGAAAACTTTTATTGTTAATAGCAGTATTTCCTTTTTATTTTAGAGAAAGAAAGAAATATGATTTTAGGTTAGGTACTTCAGAAAAAAAAGCGCTTTATAAGTTATCCAAAATTTGTGTTTCTGCCGATTGTAGAGCTTTAAAAACTTAACAATACTGCATCATTAAAATCAAAACAGCATATTTTCGAGTTAGCGTTTTTTTGCCAGTATACCCACGATATTAATGTACATAAATTAGTAGTAGTTGTAATGAAAAAATGAACACAATAATTAAAACATCATCAAAACATGTATAGTACAAAATAATCACCAAAAACCAATTTTGTGGTTTTAATTTTAACTGATAATCTATGTACGTGGTTAAATACTAATTTTTAAATAATTAATTGTTGATATTTTTTAAATGTTAATTAAAACTTCTCTTTGGAAATAATTTCATGGTCCATAAATGATTCGCACTAGCAATTTTTAACCTTCACGTACTTAGCAGCATATCAAATGAAAATAAATTGAAGATTTAACAAGAAAACAAAATAAAACTATGTGGTAAAGTTTTTCGGGGTTTATTTTATCCTGAATTAATTTATGGAAATGATTATTTTGTCAATTCTTCATGCTTGTTACAATATGGAATTCTTTGTAGAATATTGTGCAATTCATTTGCTGATATCGAAATTATGCAACTGTGATTTAAATTAATTACTATTGGATAGAAAATTTGATTCATAAGCAAATGACAAGCAAGCAGAAATATTTAGTTTCCACAAATTCACCCGCGTGTTCCACAATTGCACACGCACGCCCTGCAAGTCATTGAACCACCCAAATTACAACATTTACAAAGCTGAGCAATTATTCAAAAGTAAAAAAACTAATTTATGATACAAAAAAACATATTGGGTAATATTAAAAAATGAAAAACTATACATTCAGTAATTCGCATATTAAGAAATTTACTACTAATACTACTACTCTCCCTTATCCGCACTCAATGGTGCATAGAACACTGCATTGGTACACCAAGTGCAGTTAATCTTGATCATTTTTGTTACATAAAGAAAAGAACACATACTTAAAGTTTCGCGAAGGTCTTTAGATTTACGAGGAATATTGAGATTATTTTTACCAAGTATTGTAAGTATAAAGACAAACACATTATACCAATTCCAAGCGTTTATTTTACTTTTGACAGCTCGATTATGTATCGATTAGGATGTCCTAATGCGTTACCGAATCGATTTCTCATAAAAAATCTACTTTATTTATGGAAGAAGTTTTTAATCAAATTAACACATTTATATTTTAATTTTTGCTCAACATTTTGTAGTTTATAACATACCCAAACGTTTTTAAAGCAGAGTTTATATTACGAAAGCGCAGCGCTGTCTTAAAACTTTTTTTTTTAAACAGTCTTTATTCAATTAATAAAATATATACAAAAAAAATACATAACTTCTTTACAAAAGAAAACTTTAAATACAGTCCCAATAAACTCCTTAATTGGAGTTTGTCATCAGGTTGCAGGAGCTACAGAAAAACCCAAATATGCATAGAACTATTTATTGTCGTAATGTAATTGAGAAATTCTGTGTTGCGACAAACAAAAGAAAAAAAAGAAATAGGTTTTTAAATTTAAATCACATTTTATATTTTTTCATGGAAAAAAATCAACTTGAAATAATCCTCGCTGCATAAGTAGGCTCAAGAAACATCGATATCGATAAGTATTGGAGCTAAAGAACATGTGCTTTTATCGTAAAGAAAAAAACATGAAAGTATTTGCATTTTTCGTCTATGGTTGCCTGTCAATAATTACGGAACTTTATAGCGCCCACTTCTGTCAAAAGTAAAATAAAATGCTTGGAAGAGATATAGTATAGTAGTTACCTTAAACTTCTGCAATTCAGTTTTGGAGATGGTCCCCGCCTTAGCGATGATAGGAATAATGTTCACTTGTTGTGTATCCTCTAACTTGCGTCATAACAAAACCAGGTCGAATGGATTTTTTTAAGAACCGTGACCACAAAACACATATCGATTCATATTGATCATTATTTATACCACAAAACAATCAATAATATTTTAATATTCCAAGAAAACTTCTCAAATTAAATAGCAATCAGAAATTTAAAAAGGAATTAATACTTGAAATATATTTATTTATGATACAAACGAAAAAAAAAATTATAAAAATAAATCACCATATTCAAAAAAAAAACACATCAAATAATAAAAAAATTCCGATTATCTTTTCCTATAAAACATTGATAGTGATGAGTGAACCCAGTAGATTTAAAAAAGACCCGTGTTCCCCGTCCCATTTTTTTCCCTCCGTGTCATTGGAAGTACCCCAATGGTCAATGAAAGATAGAAAGTGAAAAAAAAGTGGCAAATCAAGATCATCTAAAAACGAGAGTTAATCAGTCAATTACTTGACGTGAATATATTGAGATCAAAACAGGTTTTTCTAGGTATGTATTCTAGTATGGGTGCATTATAAAATATACAGAAATAAAACATCTGTATCCTTCTAAATACAATATTCCTATATTTGCTTGCTTACTAACTAACGTAGGCGGAGAGCGTAGCACGCCACACCACTCTGTCTTGGCTCACTTATTTTGCTTCTATCTCTGTCACATTCAATGACATCTTCTCCGAGGGCATGCATACCGATTATAACTGAGCTTTTCTCCGCCAGTATCCCACTTCAAGAACGTTTGACTTGATCAATGCCATGCCTATCTTGGACTTTTCTTGACTTAAGCCCCGCTATATACTGAGGACAGTTTCTGCGCAGTTTTCTATGCCAGGTCAGGAAACCGGTCCCGTAGAACATAAACAACGAAAACTCGTTTAAAAAAAACTGCGTGCGGTTATGTCAAATTATCAGCTGACCCAGACAGTTTAAAAGATTTTTATGTAAACGTTTAAGTAGACTAGAGCTGGTTAATTGTATGCTTTTAAAAATACGTAAAAAACCAATAACATATTTACAGTTATTAGCTAAATAAATTTACAATATCCTAAGAGAAAACATACGATAATAACTTACAATCGCCCGATTCAAAAATACACATATGTTTAGCGTGTCTTATTGACAGAAGTTTGATCGACAGACCTTTGCACATTTTCTACTGAACAAGAAACTGTGGAGTTTGTCTGAACAAGAAACTGTCCCCGTATACAGTGGGGCATTACACCCAGACAAACACATGCATTATAAAAATCATTTTAGTAGAAGGAGTGGCCATTTTACTTTAGAAATTATTTTGACCTATATGACTGAACCATCGTGCCTTTTTTAAATACTGTCAATAATGCTTAACTCAGCCTTGCATTCTGCTTCATTTGGCAAGACAGCAAAAAGATTTAACTTAGTAAATAGATAATAAATATATGGGTGAAACAAGCTTAGAGTAATGACGACTCATTGCGCTATAGATAGAGGCCCTTTCGGCGCCGTTCCCATAGAGCGGAAGCATCGTTGCAGTGAATTTTTGGTTATGAGCGATCAACTTCACTCTGCTGGCCGGCCAATATTATAAGTTTTACAACAAGGGGGAGAACGCGTAGAACGGTCACTTACCGTGTCGCTTTGCTAGTAAAATAACGTGGATACTATCCTCCTGATTTTAAATCATCACAAACGGCGGGTGTTTAATTGGAGGTATGCTTGGGGAATTGTAGCAGTAAGAGAGTGCAAAGATGTTAAGGTGTGTATAGAGTCACAGGGTTTCTCAGGGTGTAGGGATGTTGATAAATAATAATGTTGATTTACATTGATTTTTGGGGCATTGAATTGTCCCTATCATGGGTATTTTTTGTATAAAAACTTATCCTTAATCAACATATTTACTATATTTTCTTAATTATAGGAGATCAATTTTTTTAAATAAAAGTATGTTTACCTGTTGATGCAGTGTACAGTTAATTACTGTCCAAAAAGCCAAGGGCCCGCCGCGATTAGGCATTTGTTAAAACTAATTGCATTTGTTATTGTCTGAAAAACTATACCAACTTGCGTTTTGCCATTTATAGAATAATTTTTGAACCTTAGGGCCCCTCTAAAGCCTTCGCGTCTTACTCTAGAGGTGAAATAGTTAAAAAAAGCAACAAACCTTTTGGACAGATGACATGACATAATACGTGCGTGCGACTGTCATGATACGGATGTCAAGATCGTTTAAGATCTTATAGTTCCTCCTGAAGATGTGATTCAAATTGCGCGTCAATTATCCACCACGCCTTGAAGCTGTCCGTCCTTTGTAAATCTGATCTCCGTAGCCAACGGTACACAAATTGTCAGCTATAAGACATAAATGAATTGTTAATTAAACAAGATAAATAGTATTGTGTGGTGAAATAAATTCACAATGAAAAACTGTTTTTTTTAAAGACATTTTTAGCTGCCGAGTCACTGGGGGGCCAAAAAATTTAATAAAGCCTTAAAATAATTTTTTGAATTTTCAAAAGCTGAAGAAAAAACAGGAATTTAACCACAAAAAATAAAATTTTAGATTATTTAAAATATTGGAAATTTGTAAATTTTCAAAAATTTTTAAAGCAATTTTCCTAAGTTACCACCCGATGGCAAAAAAAATTTTTTTATGGAAAAACCCCAAAAACGTCAATTGTATTTTCCGTAGTATCTTGAAACCAAAATTGGGTTTTTACAACAAAAATTGGGTTTAAATAAAATATTTTTAAACCTTTAAAATTTAAGTATCTATTTCAAATTTAATTAAATTCAGTATTCAAAATAGGGACGTACAAGACTTATATTACTTTTTCTTTAATGGGGATCAATTTAAAAATCAAAAAAGTGACTTTTATTTGTTTTTGTGTTAAAATTACAAGATAGGAAAATATTAATCCCTTTTGTCAGTAAAGTAAAATAAAAACATTCAGAGAAACCTTCAAGATATTTTTTATATGTCGGATAAAAAACAAACCCGTGACCAAACATTTAAAAAATTAGAAAAAAAAGTTACACAAAAAAAAAAAAATGCTATGAAAATTAAGTTTTAAAAATTACACAAAAAAAAAAAAACAAATTCAATAATTTTTTTTTT